>JASANB010007944.1:0-154331 GCA_030248155.1 Sabatieria punctata
TGATTCTAAATATGCAATTCGCAAGTTCCTACGATCATGTGGTCCCGAGTTATGACTCGAAATCTGTGAGAGGGTCGAAAAAGTGACCCTCTCAAAAATGGCCGGGAAGGTGATAAAATGTCTTTTTAGGTCAAATTAAACCAAAATCCAAAATTTCAGCCAAATTGGAGACAAAAAGTTGAGATTTGTCCGGAGGTTAAGGAGCAAAAGTCGATTCCTAGAGAAACCGGCTCTTAATTATAATTTACTTACCAAATAATTTGCTTGTATTGGTAAATTTCTAAACAATTTAATTAAAATTATAATTATAATTTACTTAGCAACGGTATAGCATACATGTAGCGCCCTTTTATAGACAGTCCGAAAATATCAACACAAAAGCTCTAATACCTCCTTGCGCCAGACGCCTAAATTCGCGAAACGCTAACCGCTGGCTAATTTCGGAAATCGACAGCGGTTAGCGTTTTCTATTTTCGCATGTAAAGCGAAAATAGATTCTCTAACCGCTGTTGTGGGCGTAAATCGATACTTGAGGATAGTTTAACTAAGACGGTTCTCTTCGAAAATAGAACGAATCTTGACAGCAATTTTCAATCTTTTTGTAGTGGGACGGCTATTACTGTAGACAACGTAAAATTGATGGAAAATAGATGCGACTGAGGCGTACTCCCCTCTGTGTAAAAAAGGCCTGAAAAAGGGTCAGGTTCCACCTTTGGATGAGATCACAGATTCGAAAATTTAACAATTGGCAGCCAGCCAAATTTGGCGCGCGGCCTACGAAACTCTAAATTCAACTCCGCCCATCGCAGTTGAACAGCGGTTAGCGCAGCGTCGGCCTATTTTCGAAAACGCTAACCGCAGGCCAACTACTCCAAATGGAGTATGGTCTGCCCCAACCGGATACTAGCGCCGTTTTAATGAAACTGTGCACTGCGTACTGTCATGGTCTCTAAAACATACTCGAAAAAATAGCGCAGCTCTATTTAGAAGTTAAAAGATAATTGCAACTCGGACTTTCGGCCACCTGAGAGCTGGGACCTCAATCTATCGAGTATTGAGTGAGTGGGCGCATCTCAAACGATTAATTGGCCGATTGGCAAACAGTAAACAATTACCACACACGCGTATGTCTGGCTCCCACAGGTCTGCACACGTCTGCTTTCAAAACTTATTAGCGCCGAGGTCACACACGTATGACCCACGTATGCATACGTGTGGCGTATATGACTCTGTAGGTGGGCGGCGGTAGTTATGTAAGTCTATGTGCGCGTGGATAGATACAGTAGGATTACGGAAGTACAGTATAGGCCAAAACATGTGCACCCCTTTTTCGAACCTTACTCAAATAATTCGTTCTTCTAGTTCTATTCTTTGTCGATTTGGTTAAAACTGGTTTAGACAAAGTCATTTTAAAAAAAAGAATCGTCATAAATTTGCACAGAGAAAAATGCTTTCTGAATTGCCTCCCTGATTTTTCATTGGATAATATTATTAGATATTGAACCAACACTAGCAAAAGAACTTGTTTTGCTACAGGGTGTCTAAAAAAATGATCACATTTCTTTTTACTGCCATTTCCGCAAATTTTGACCAAATAGGCTGAAATTTGGAACATAGGTGCCAAAATTCGGGGAATTTTATGTGTTAAAGTTTGGTGCACTAAGCTTGACTCATTCCCAAGAAATTTCAAAAAAAGTGAAATTTGGTAATTTCAATAGTGAAAGCCGGTCACGAAAAATGTAAACATTTCCTTTTCCTGTATCTTTTCTAATTTTTGTCGGAATTGGATGAAATTTGGAGTGTAAACGCAGAAGTTCAGGGTAATTCGTGTGTAAAAAGTTGACGCATGAACTCCAACGCTATCGTTAGAGTTTAGGCGATAATGTAATGTAACGTTTTTCGGTGACCGGCTTTCGCTATTGAAATTACCAAATTTCACTTTTTTTGAAATTTCTCGAGAATTAGTCAAGCCTACTGCACCAAACTTTAACACATTTAAAATTCCCCGAATTTTGGCACCTATAATCCAAATTTCAGCCTATTTGGTCAAAATTTACGGAAATGGCAGTGAAAAGAAATGTGATCATTTTTTCGGTGACCGGCTTTCACAATTGATTTAACAAATTTCACTTTTTTTTAAATTTCTCGGAAATGAGTCAAACCCAGTACACCAAACTTTAACACATAAAATTCCCCGAATTTTGGCACCTATAGTCCAAATTTCAGCTTATTTGGTCAACATTTGCGGAAATGGCAGTAAAAAGAAATGTGATCATTTTTTGAGACACCCTGTAGTTTGCTGAAGTGTGTCCAAAACTTTTTGACTGTATTTTAGCATCTACTATTAAAATACTATTAAATTTTTTATTTAATAGTATTAATATTAAGTCGAAATTAAAAGTAACAGAGGAGTATTATATTAATATTAAATTAAAACTAAAATCGGCTGGTTCTATTATATTAATATTAAATTAAAACATACTTTCACTATTAAAATTACAGTACTCTGGAGCTGAGAGAGATAAAACTTGTTCGGAATCAGCGGACCCAAGTAAAGCAGAGTCACATATTAAAGTCGATAAACAGATTCACATAGAGTCAAAATACAAACGAATACTAAGAAGGAAATTCAAAAAATCTGCAAAATAGAGGCACGAACCAAAAAGAAGAAATCAGAAACAAGAACACGGTTGGACAAAATTACAGTCAGCTGAAAGATTAATCACTGGAACGTACATAACAGGCAAGCTAACGCTGAGTGTGAAACATTTACAATATTGTTCATGGCATTATTGGCATCAATAAGTAGCATTTCTTTGGCACAGGGTTGTATAGTTTTCCGAAAAAACCTCGGCCTGTTTTTTTTCAGTTTTTTTCCGGTTTTTTTCCGGTTTTTTTCCTAAATCGCGGAAAAAAACTCCAGCCCAAGTTCTGAGTATCCTAGGCTGGTTTTATGATTCCTACCGCTTTCTAGCGCCTTCCTCAGTCTTGTTAGACCAGAAATACACGTGTTACATTGATATAAATCACGAAACAGGCATGAAACAGTGCCTGACAGGTTCCATAAACAACGCTATATGCAAATTTTCTTACAGCAGTTTGCATTTTTGTTTTTTCATGCCAAATTTGGTCTTTTTTATTGTTTTTCTAACAGTTTTGAGTCAGTATGGCCTATTATACATAACAAAAGTCCGTTTTTTAAACGAAAAATGACGTAAATTAGCTATTTTTAGCTTGAGTTTTTTTCCGCGATTTATGTTTTTTTCCGACCCTTAGGAAAAAAACCGGTTTTTTTCCGGAAAAAAACAGTTTTTTTCCGGTGTTTTTTTCCCACCTCACATCCCTGCTTTGGCAAAAAGTAGATCTCTATTATTATCACAAGCAATAATTTCAACATTATCAAACGGATCTATAACATGAGCATGTAAAGCGACAGCATTGTCTGAAAGATTAGATTGCACAGCACGTTGATGGTCTTTTTAACGACAACAGAGCTTTCTAGTAGTAAGTCCAACATATGACTTTGAACAAACGCTACAATTAATCTTTAAAACTACATTTTGGCGATTAAGAAATTCTACTGGTGGTGATCGCCGAAACAAAAGATGGCCTAGGGTCAAAGAGTTCCGATTGCAAGTAACGACATTGAAACGCCGGAGAAAAGCGTTCAGCTGTTGACTGAGAGACGGGACGTAAGACAAGACCACGCGTGGTTGACTGGCATCAATTGCTTTCTTCCGCACACCAATCGGGTTCAGAAACTTGAGCACATGCTTTTGGGGGTAGTTTGTGCTTTTGGGTTGGTTCGTGCCTCTATTTTGCAGCTATTTTGAATTTCATTCTTAGGATTCGTTAGTATTTTGACTCTATGTGAATCTGTTTATCGACTTTATGTGACTCTGTTTTGTGTTTTAGGCTTCTCAAGATGCAGCGCGTTTTGCTGCGAAATATAAAGTTTGTCTGCTTTACTTGGGTCCGCTGATTCCGAACAAGTTTTATCTCACTCAATGGCTGCCCAACAGCGGGAAAACACGTTTAACAGTACTCTGGAGCTCTTACCCGAACCGTAGACTAAAATCTTTAACGGAAACATTTTTTCTTAAAAGCGCCGTATGAGTGAGCTTCCCTTGATTTTAAATAAGACTGTTCCACTGGTTGACTACCCGATTTGCAAAGAAATTTGATTTGGCCTTTATACGATTTTTCTTTACTACTAATTTAAAAGAATGACCTCTGGTAATACGCTCCCTATATTTAAAGTATTTTTACGATCCAGTTTAACTAGGTTATTTAAAATTTTGTAGCACAATAATAAAACTGCACGGATTCTACGTCGCTCCAGGTACTGTTGATTGGGTATACCGAACCCATACCAAAAAATGGGTATTTTTGCGCATACCTACCCAATAAATACCTACCGATTACAGGTATTTTAATAAATACCCATACCCGGTATACCGATTATTTTGGGAATACCCAGGTATTTGGGAATCGGTATTTTTTGTCTAGCTTAGTGCAATTTTTATCGAAAATTCCCTATAATCACAATGTTTTCTTTGTAATTTTTCATGTTGCGGCATGCAGAAACACGTTCTACTATGATATCCCTCCAAAATATCGAATTTGAAGGATTTTTAGCCTTCTGACCCTACTCCCTGTCTCAAACTTGCTTTGTAATTTTAAAGCGTTGGTCTAGTGTTGGCCCAACTTCACAATGCTCCTAATAATCAAGTCTCTATGTACTTGATGTACAGTACATTAACAATCAACAAAATAGCCTCCACATTTTGTGACTGCTTGTTGGATCCCCATACTGGTACACTAAGCAGGTCTTAAAACTACAGTACAATGGAAGCATATCTCTCAGCCAAAATTGTTTATAGAAACGATTTTCACTCCAGTAAAACTAAAAAATAATTTTAAAAAATCCTAAAAAGGCTGTAAATCCCATTGCTTTTGATGAATTTACTAAGCCTCTGACCTTTGGAAATGACTAAATCCATGGGAAAATGGGAAATTCAGTGTTTTGACTTTGTAAAACATTTTCTGCAAATACCGAATAAATACCGGTATACCGGTATTTTTGCGCATACCTACCCATACCGAACCGATTCCCGGGTATGCCGAAAAATACCTACCCATACCGAACCGATTCCTGAAAATCCCATACCCAAACAACAGTAGCTCCATGGTTTCCATTTTAGGAAAAGCAAGCAAGCAAGCAAGCAAGCAAGCAAGCAAGCAAGCAAGCAAGCAAGCAAGCAAGCAAGCAAGCAAGCAAAAGAACAGTTTTTGATTCGGTAGGGCCGTCCATAAACGACGTCGTTCCAAAATCCCGATTTTTCGGACCACCCTCCACTCCTAGGCGACGTCGTTTTCCGTTTACCCCCCCCCCCCGATAAAAGTGCAGTACATGCAGTACTGTCATTTTTTTCTTGTTGCCATGCTGTACAATGAATTGAATAGATCGATTAAGCCACGCTGGGAAGCTTTTCTGAATGTAGAAATCTTTGACAGAATGTATATATATCGAAAATAATACATACAAAGTTCCCTAAAATTCCGAAAAAAGCGACGTCGTTTTTTGCTACCCCTCCCCCTCCTGGTGTGTCGTCTATCGTCGCATTTCAGCCGACCCCCCTCCCCCCTCTGGAACGACGCCGTTTATGGACGGCCCCTAAGGCATCAAAACTAAATGATTCCGCCCTCCGATTTTTCTTGGCCATAATTTCATGCCAATCTTTTTGGCATTTTTTACAATATCAGACAGAAATTGCATGTAACACAGCGACTCTGAACCCACGATAGCGTTTTTAGCCGCTACAATGTATTAGATTGTACTAAGAAAAGCAATTTTTGAGCGGTTTTTTATTGCACTACAGTATACTCTTGAATAAAACGTGGCGACATAATTTATTTTAGTTGCATTTTGTCTCACAGTAGCACGTAAATATTACGCACTTGCGGAATGGCTCAATACATTGTACAATTGTTTATTCTAATTATTTGACAAAATAACAACAGATGTTCAATGTCTGAGTTCGATGCCGCATCTGCCTCCTTGCTTGTACGGAAGATCAACTGCCGACGTGAAGCCCAACCGAAGTCTCTAAAAAGTAACTCTAAATTTGAATTTCGCGCCACTAGCCGTGCGTCCTATTGCAAGCAGAACTAATTCTGGGCTTTATCGATTTTTAGCGCCGCCCGAAAACAGTTTTTGCCACCTTTTCACTGCATCAAGGGCAGATTTGGGCCATAAATCATTTGGCAAGTTTGCCTTGTGACGTGCTGCCGTCAAACTGGTTAATCTGCGGTCAGAAACCGATCTGTCTTTGTCAACCTAGTTCTGTGATGAATAGCGGTGCTGTGAAAGAGAACCCAGAGATTTTGCACGTGAACGGCGCAATTCTAAAAGATGCTTACTTTATCTATTTTACTTTTTGCGGCGCCTACAGCTAAAAATAGGTGCAGAAACGCGCTATGTAAATCTGACTTTAAGTCTAGACGAGTTTAAGAATTTGTGCTTTAAAAAACGGCTCAATTTTTTAGTCGACAGATGCTTCAAGCGGCAGTTGGTGCTGCCGTCAATCAAGTAAAAAGATTAGAATTTCGGCTATGCAATGACGCTCCAGTCGCATGACTGAAAAACAATAAATACTCACGTCCATAAAGCTATCGCCCGGGGCAGTAATTAGGAAATAAATAGCGTAAGCTGGTATGCAAAGCATCGAAGATAAGGAAAGCAGGAGACCCAGACCCAGCGACCAGTCGGGGAATGGTCGGTGGTCAGGGTACTCGAGAGGTTCGAATTTGATCACCAGGAATATAAACAAAATCTGAAAGATTTTCTGTAAGACATCTAGGGAAAAATTGGCTGCAATTGCAAGTAAATTATACCACACAAGCCAGAGGTGCTGTATATTTCCAGAAAATCAGCCACACTCTAGAAGGTCGGAACCCAAGCATGTCTTCCATTGCTAAGGCTACTTTGTGAGCTCCTAAAGTCTCGCAAAATATGCATTACGACAAGTAATAAACAAAAAATTCTAATTACCAAAACCCCATGACAAGCCCACCACCTCGAAGAATACCACCCACAGCAGTGCAATACCGCTGGGACCGTATGAATCGACCAGTGTTAACCAATAGTTGCCCGACTAGAAGTTGCTTTGCACGTTGTTAATTATCATCCTATCTGCTGCTACCTGAGTAAGCATCGGTAGGCCAGCTATGAATGTTCCGATAAACAAAAAGAGCAGAAATAGCTCTTTTTTCTTTCGAAGAACTTTGGGAAACATGTCTTGCAGAGCGGTCACTGCTCCCTCTACCATACAGACCTGAACAAAATTGCTGAAAAGTTCGGCTTGCAATCTGATTACCCTACCTGGCTGTCAATCCCAAGAATTGTGAGCATGATGAAGAAAATACAAGCCCAGACTTGTTTCAACGGCAAGCTGATTGCTACTTCAGGGTAGGCTAGGAAGGCCAACCCAACACCTGCAAAATGAACACAGTTCAATCAATCAATCAATCAATCAATCAATCAATCAATCAATCAATCAATCAATCAATCAATCAATCAACAAGCAAACAAACACATCAACGGATTAACAATGAAACGAACAATTGAACAGATGAATGAACAAAACAAATAAGCAAACCAAAAAAATGAATGAACAAACAAACGAATGAGTTAGCAAACGAACGAACCAGAACGAACCTGGCTTGACAACATCGGCAACTGTTTTTCCAGCAATGTGGGCCATGTAGCCCAGTACAGAGAAAACAACAAATCCAGCAAAGATGCTTGTTCCTCCATTGATTGCACACATGACCAGAGCATCTCTAAATCACCTATTTTGTAATCATCATGGAACACCTTTCTATGCACATGCTATTTTTGAGAAGCCAAATTGTGCTTGCTTGTGGTACAAAAGTTCAATAACAGGTACCGGTAGCAGTTGTGATTGTATTTGTTGTGACTTCCCAGAGCAATCAGGGCACCAAAACCTACGCCATATGAGTAGAAAACCTGAGTGCCTGCATCTTTCCAGACCTGAATTCAAAGCGCTGTCAAAGTACGTTAAAGAAAGCTGTAGCTTACTGTAGTTTCGAGCAGTTTAGTCAAATTGGGAGTGAGATAATATCCAATGCCATCCCCTGCTCCAGGCAAGGTCACACCACGGAAGAACAGAACGATCAAGATGACATAAGGCGATAAGGCACAGAAGTAAATGAACTAAAATAGCAAAAAACTGCCTAAATAGGTTGACCTCTGCCTTTCAGTACCAGAGGCTCACTTTTCTAGCTTCAGTGATGCCTTTCCAGAGCGCAAAGTAAATTATAATCCAAGCTACCAAGCATGTAAGCAGCAATTCCCACTGTATCGAGCCCATATCCCCAATATCATTGGTTTGCTGGAGCACTCTTCTCCTAGAATTGGTCTAGGTGCACTGTTAATTAAGAAAATTAGCATAAAACTGACTCCCAGAACTGTTCTACCGAGGTTTCACCAGTTTGATTGTAGAGGGACAGATTTCTCTCATGAGCTGCCGCGAGGGTCTTGTTGAGTGGATTAGTGGCTATGCAATCCCAGGTATTCCACCAATTTTGACAGTCCTCCCAAGGGAAGGTTGCAGTGAAGGAAGAGAAGAGAAAGTACATGGCCCAGGTGATAATGATGCAGTAGTACAGGATACACATGTAAGCAATCACTACATTACCGAGCCCAACACCTGAAAAATAAACCATCAGCCAACAAGGTCTAAGTCCATAAATCTTACAGGCAACCGATCAGACTGGCATTCCAGCGCAAGAAATCCTGAAACTTGTGCTGTGGTGCATTTTATATTCTGTGCGGTGAAGCGGTGTGCTAACGTGCTGCGTAATCGCTGAGAATAAACGATTAAGCAGCCACAAACCTTTGAATATGGGGCACACGTTCCAAACCTCCACGCCACCTCGCTGTAAATGTTGTCCGACAGTGACTTCGAGCATGAAGATAGGCACGGCTCCGATGGCCCAGAAGAAGAAATAAACAAGCAGAAATGTGCCTGTAAAGTTTTGTTTCTTACCGACCGGTCCCCGCTTTCACTGACTGTCTGTCTGTCGAAAACCGGTCAGCAAAATTGAATCAGATTAATCTCCTTACCTCCTCCATTTTTGAAACAGAGATAAGGAAACCGCCAGACGTTGCCTGAAAGCAAGTCACACTTGCAGAAAAGACGCCCACGCAGAAAAGGACGCTCCTAATTTGTTAATTCTGACCGAAACTCGTTTCCTTTAGACTACTGTTGCATGCGTATACGCATTACGCATATCATTACGCAAAGTACGCATTGCGTTTCAGAATGCGTATACGCATACGCATACGCATACGCATTTGAATTTCATTACGCAATATTATTACGCATTCTACCAAAACTTTGCATATTTTTGCGTAATGCGTACTGGGTCTCAAATACAGCTGCCTTTTCGAATGTCTTGCAAAAAATTTAGTTCTAGTTGTTACCGAATGGTTATTCTGCATGCAGTGGCGTATCCAGAGGGTGTAGGGTGGGTAGTACACCCCCTTTGCATTGGAGGTAGGAAGAGAAAGTCTGTCAAAAATAAGCGAAACTAATGATTTATGTACCAAAATTGTCTGCTTTGTGCTCAGAGTCAGAATGCCTTTTTGAAGGCTAAATAAATTATCAAAATTTTCTCGCCCTGGTCGGGCAGAAGCCCAACCAGGCCACTTTAAACTACTAAAACTTGTAATTTCTGCTAATTTTAAGCCAGGAATGTGTTTTAAGCGCTCTTTTGAAGGCAAATTTTGCTAAATATTCTTACTCTGGTTGGGACGCGGCCCAACTAGGCACTTTCAAAATTTTACACCCCTCTTTCCGAAATCTTGGATACGCCACTGTCTTCATGTTTTTAGTGTGAGATGAGGCTACCAGTCTGAGATAATTTGAAGCTTTAACTGAGTTTTGCTTGCTAATATTTAAGAAAGAGGCTAAGTTTTAAGAGGAGAGGAAACCTGTGACAAATCCTTGAATTTAGAGTTTCTACGTTTTAGGTGACGTCAGCTGTGTTTTATGCTTAGGCTACCTGTCTGTGTTTCCACAGTATGTTTATTATGGTTGAATAGACTTCTTTTTGAAATGAATATTCGACAAAATTTTTGTAGAAAAGTGCATATCTCTTGCCTGTTGAAAACATACCTACTGTACATAGGTACTATCCTGCCATTCTTTGAGGTCAGAAATTTGTCATCAAGCCTCAAGTATGTCTAGAAACTTGGATTCTAAAGTTGGATACCTAAACAGCATACTGTAGAGCCAAAAAAGCTGTTCAGTGAAATTTCTGAATGTTTCTGAGATTACGCATTACGCATACGCAATACGCAAAATACGCATTAGTTTTTGCAATGCGTATACGCAAACTCATACGCATTTGTAATTGGAATGCGTATACGCATACGCATACGCATACGCATTTGAAAAATCCGGTATTAAACAACACTACTTTAGACTCTAATTTAATTTCAACTGCGATTTTGCCGCCCACATAAGTGTCACGCGCTAGGTGTGTTTACAGCGGAAGCGCCTCACAGCTGTTTATCTGTTAGGTTTATGGCCTGCTGTCCTGCAATTTTAAATTCCGGCCCACTAGCGACTTTGCACTGACAGGAATAGATTCTTGAATAGCCATTGTTGTACGAGTATCCGCCTTTTATCAATCAGTCAGGACAGTCAAACGCAATCTAAAGCAACAATTCTATTCTTTGCTAAAACGCCTTTCTTGGCTTTTTGCAATCAAGACTGGTCTAGACAGATGAAAAGTTAGCGTTAATATTTTGGAAGATTTTTCTAGTCGGCAATTCCAACCGTAACATTTGACGATTTTTAAACATCATTCATCACAACGAAAGCTACCCATTGGCTACCGCTGCTGCATAATACAATAAGCAAACTTCAGAAAATGTGGCTACATACAATATGTATCTAAGACAAACTAGAAGCAAATATGTAAAGCTAGGCTATGCATTACCTAAAAAACTGTAATGGAAAAGTGGTCCGAAATTTTTAATAACCTCCAAAACCTCTGGGAATGCGTTTTTAGCGCGTTTTATTCAGTAAAGAGACTAAAAATCGCTATTTTAAGCTGCCAAATAGCGTTTTAGAGCTAAAACAAGTACATTGTAGAAGGTGACAGAAAGGGCTTCTAAAAACACCGATTTGTCTTAAATAGCAGCAGCGAAAACGCCAAATTCGGTGACCAAAGGCCATTTAAGCGAATTTTAAGCTAAAAATTACTGATTTCTGAACCAGCTTGCTTGTTAGTACTGGAGCCACCACTGGTACTTGGATTTTTTGGTCGGGGGTAGTGGGTGGAGATTTCGCAAAGGGGGTGTAAAATTTTGCAGTTGCCTTCTTGAACCAGGGCGAGAAACTTTTGAGAAATTAGCCTTCAAAAACGTACAATGTATTTAAAGGGTATTCTGAGCATAAAATTGACTAAAATTGACAGTTTTAATAGTTGGAACAAGCCTGGTTTGGCTTCTGCTCAACCAGGGCGAGAAATTTTTGTAAAATTAGCCTTCAAAAAACGTATTTAAAAGGCATTCTGAGCAAAAATAGACAGTTTTAGTACATAATTCATTAGTTTCTCTTATTTTGCCTAATTTTTCGTTCCTACCTCCACCACAAGGGGGTGTAGCCACCCTACACCCCGGGGTACGCCACGGTCGGGGGTCTCTAGGAGGCTATAGGGTGACCCCCACATGCGTGCAACCGCCAGAGGTACATAGGTTGCCGTAAACCTCAAAGAACTTGTTTTGGCCTACAATAGGTAAAGTGCAAAATCTAAGACAAAGCACTCACCCAATCCAACTGCATAAGCAATCATGGACATCAAGAAGTCCATCTGTCCACTCCACTGGCCTCTGTCCTCCGATTTCGACACGACACTATGCGTATCCTCATCCTTTCTATCAGCAGCATCATCAAACACCTCCAGCTTCTTTTCTCCATTAATAAACGGATATTCTGGCTCATTCAGCATCGGATATAAATGACCATCCTTCTCTACAGTATCGCGATAAACTTCCGAACTCATAGCTTGCTCCTCTAGAAGAGACACGGGTGGGTATTAACTTTAATACCGATCGAGTGAGCCCATACAGACGACAGTTGAACCAGTTTAGAGAAACACGGCCGGGGGCGTTTTTAGCTCTGAGAATCGGCCGGCGTCACGCGGCCAAGAGGTCAGCGAGCCTGTCAGTAGAACACAAAGCAACCTGTCAGAGCGGTTTAACCGACTAGACACTGACATAGGCGGCGAATCTAGTAAAGTGCCGTGTTTGTTTTGAGATGCGACCGACCGAGCAGCGCTAAACAACGAGAGATGGAAATAAAGTAAAAGTGGATGCAGGTGCCAGTTTAAAAGCGCCAACGCGCCCGCCTATGCAAACCGAACCTACCGACTAAGCTAGTAGTTGGAGACTGCGGCTGTCGGCAGCTTGCCAAGCTAGCGCAGCCAACTGGCAGCATCAATTTGGAACGGTGTTTCCATACGACAGAACGCGGCCGGTTTGAAGAATCGCAACAGAACGCCGAGACCACTTGTTAGCGCTGCCTTTGTGTGCCGGTTGAAAAATTGGAAACACACTCGCCTCTATCTAAGGGAGCATGCAAAATTACGTAATGCTATTTTTGCCCATCCCTTAATTTGGTAGGTACGTACTGTAGTAATTTGGTTTTCAATTTTTTGAAGAGTTAGAGCCGCAATTTTTTAATTCAATTCAATGTAAAATCACGTGTTTATTAAGATACCATCTGTATCATACATGTAACAGCTCCGGCCGGCCGAGATAGGGGGTTTCCTCAGGTGGGGGTTGAGGGGGGTCCAAAATTTCGAAAGGCTCCAAAACGCCTGGAAATGCGTTTTTAGCACGTTTTTTCAGTAAGGACGCTAAAAATCGCTATTTTGAGCTGCCAAATAGCGTCAGAGCTAAAAACAAGCAAACAATGACATAAAGGACTTCCAAAAACCCCGATTTCTCTTAAATATCAGTAGTGCAAAGGCCAAGTTCGGTGTCCAACGGATTTCCGAGCGAATTTTAGGCTAAAAATTGTGATTTCTGAGCCAGTTTGTTAGTATTAGAGCTACTACCAGTACTTGTATTTTTTGGGTCGGGTAGGGGGTCCCTTAACCTGTCTCGGGGCGGGGAGGGTTGAGAAAATGTAAGCCCAATGGCTTCAAATCGAGACTACTACATGTACACATGTATGTACTGTACGTCAAAGCAATTAAGAGTCAGTCTCTGATTCGATCGAGTCTTGGTATGTCAAGTTGAAAATCGAACTTTTGCGTAGAGAGCTGTACGTTGGTGTACTAATAGGCATTCATGAGTTATGTTAAACCTGCAAAGGGTTTATGGACTTGACGCTCCATTCCCGAGATACAAGCCGCCAAAAATCGGCCCGCTTAACTATGGGACCAAAATTATCAACTCGAATTTCTTTTGTACCAATAAGAGTTGGGACTAAAAAATTGGGGATTTTAGGTAACTTTTTGAGTAGTTTAAGAATTTTTGGTCCAAAATTATTTTTGAGTAAAAAAATTTTTTGCGACCATCTTTGGCCGGCCCTAGCTCGTCTGGAACCCCCCCTACACAGTTTTTTATTTCAGAAGTTTGTAGCGCAATCAATTTGCCAGACTTTGGTGTAAAGCATTTTGGGCTGCGACCCGACATTCGTGAGATATTCGCCTCCAAATGGCCAAAACCGTGCACTGCACTAGCAAATTCTGCACGGTTTTGGCCATTCGGAGGCGAATATCTCACGAATGTCGGGTCGCAGCCCAAAATGCTTTACACCAAAGTCTGGCAAATTGATAGCGCTACAAAATTCTGAAATAAAAAAAACTGTGTAGGGGGTACCAGACGAGCTAGGGCCGGCCAAAGGTGGTCGCAAAAAAATTTTTACTCAAAAATAATTTTGGACCAAAAATTCCTAAACTACTCAAAAAGTTACCTAAAATACCCAATTTTTTAGTCCCAACTCTTATTATAATGAAAGTAATCCGGCATCGTAGCTTTGTGTACTGCAAAACTAGCAAATTCTGCATGGTTTTGGCCATTCGGAGGCGAATATCTCACGAATGTCGGGTCGCAGCCCAAAATGCTTTACACCAAACTCTGGCAAATTGATTGCGCTACAAACTTCTGAAATAAAAAAACTGTGTAGGGGGGGGGGTTCCAGACTACTGTGGGAAACATATATGTTTTATGTATATGTTTTAAAACATAAATATGTTTGTTTTTGGGAAAACATATATGTTTATGTTTCTCAATATGTTTGCATGTCAAATATGTTTTGTATTTATATGTTTTGAGGCCAATATGTTTCTGGAAACATATACATATTTTTGCCATAGGAATTCATGATTTCAAGACTTTTGGTTCCTGTTTGACAGTAAACTTTTCCAAAATCTGACTTTCACTTAAACTTATTGAATCTTTCTTTGCTATCTAAATTGTTGCAAACCCTTTTAAACAGGAAATTCAAAATCTCAAGTTTGAATTATCGAAAATTAAGACAAAATATAACTGAATAAGTGACTTTTACACAAATATGTTTTATGTTTAAAAATATGTGCATATTCATTTTTCAGAAACATATAACTATATGTGTTATTTATATGTTTGATTGGCGAAAAACATATATGTATAGTTATATTAATATGTTTTAAAAATTTCGACATTTTCCCACTGTATTCCAGACGAGCTAGGGCCGGCCAAAGATGGTCGCAAAAAATTTTTTTACTCAAAAATAATTTTGGACCAAAAATTCTTAAACTACTCAAAAAGTTACCTAAAATCCCCAATTTTTTAGTCCCAACTCTTATTGGTACAAAAGAAATTCGAGTTGATAATTTTGGTCCCATAGTTAAGCGGGCCGATTTTTGGCGGCTTGTATCTCGGGAATGGAGCGTCAAATCCATAAACCCTTTGCAGGTTTAACATAACTCATGAATGCCTCTTAATACACCAACGCACAGGTCTCTACGCAAAAGTTCGATTTTCAACTTGACATAGGGATAAGGGCGGAGACTCGATCGAATCAGAGACTGACTCTTAAAATTATGGCCACTTCAGTGATTTCTACACTTAAGATGCATTTTGCGAGAAAGTCAGCTTTGAGGGGGCAAGCAGGGCCATCTCACGGATCTGGCTGATATTTATATCTATTAAAATAGAGCACAGTCGAAGACCAACGGTGCATGCCCGGCCACCAGCAACCCCCTGGAACCGGAGCTACACCCCCTCAAAGTTGGGTCGCCAGCAATTTTCGGGCTCATTTTAATAGCTCTGACCCCCTCCATTCAAACGATCACCCTTCATTCGTTTCTTAAGCTAGGATCCCGACTCGCATATGGTTTTGTAGCTGGTCCAATGGCCTTTCATTTTCTGGTACTCCCGTTTCCAGATCGTAGCTGGTTACCGACATATTCGCCGAAAACTGCGAAATTTCCACAAAATGCCACTCCGTTTTTTTTTCGAAAAATCTTTATAACTTTTTGTGCAAATGCCCTGCCAAGCTAATGTTTTAACAAAAGTTAGGCATGAGTTGGCCAAGCAAAATGAGCGCCCCAAAGTGTGCGGTTAGGGGGGGAGGGGGGGTGTTTTGGCCTCTCAAAGGTGTTCGAAAAAATTTTTTTTCTGCAAAGCTTAGTTGTTAGCATACTGTTATATGCAGTTTTGTGTGCTGAGTTCGAAAATGCATTCAGTTTAGCTAGATTCGCTCTGGATCGGGAGAAATTGGCGTCCAAAATTGAGACCAACCCTTTTTCTTGACTGGCACTACTCGCTAGTATGACCATTAACCGCGATGCAATGCAGTTTTTCTTATGTAATTTTTGCTGCTGATTCCGAAACTAACTTTATTTTTGCTCCACGTTGCTTAGTTTGGAAGATATCGGCAGTTTTATGATTTGGGAAGAAAACAGCTGCACTTGCTATAACATGCTCGTTTGAAAGGTGACTCAATTCAGCGGCATCTAGGGTACAGAGCCATAAAAATTTATATCACCTAATGCAGTTTTTGCCGCTGATTACGAAAAGAACATCTGTTTTTCAATCTGACTGCTTTTGAGCTACTTATGTAACTTTTATGCCCTGGTACTCAGACAATAAGTTATCTGTCAAATCTGGACGTAACATGGTATCTATCTGGTGCAGCTTTCTTCGCTGATTCAGAATATCATCATATTTTTGCGCTACGGCTACTCTGTCGCAAGTTATGGACCTCCAAAGTTTCATTAAGAAACACACTGTGAGAAGCCGTAATCCTAAAATAGATGTTCAGAATTCATGCATTTCTGAAATGAACTTTTTGTCAGTCAATAGTGTACCCGACCTATTTTGACCTGCTGAGTTCAAAAATGACCTTTGTTTTTCTCTACTGCTGTTCAATTTTGAGATATTACTGATCAAACAAAATTTGCATTAATATTCATATATCTCCAAAACGAGTAACTGTAGGTTAAAACAAACGTCGTTTTTTAACTCAGCGGGTCAAAATAGGTCGGGTACACTATTGACTGACAAAAGTTTCCCTTCAGAAATGCATGAATGCTGAACATTTATTTTAGGATTACAGCTTCTCACGGCATGTTTCTTAATGAAACTTTGGAGGTCCATAACTTGCGACAGGGTGACCGTAGCTCAAAAATATGATGATATTCTGAATCAGCGAAGAAAATTGCACCAGAAAGATACCATATTACGTCCAGATTTGACAGATAACTTATTGTCTGAGTACCAGGGTATAAAAGTTACATAAGTAGCTCAGGAGCAGTCAGATTGAAAAACAGATGTCATTTTCGTAATCAGCGGCAAAAACTGCATTAGGTGATATAAATTTTTATGGCTCTGTACCCTAGATGCGACTGAATTGAGTCACCTTTCAAACGAGCATGTTATAGCAAGTGCAGCCGTTTTCTTCCCAAATCATAAAAATGCCGATATCTTCAAAACTGGGCAACGTAGAGCAAAAATAAAGTTATTTTCGGAATCAGCAGCAAAAACTACATAAGAAAAACTGCATTGCACCGCGGTTAATGGTCAAACTAGCGAGTAGTGCCAGTCAAGAAAAAGGGTTGGTCTCAACTTTGGACGCCAATTTCTCCCGATCCAGAGCGAATCTAGCTAAACTGAATGCATTTTCGAACTCAGCACACAAAACTGCATATAACAGTATGCTAACAACTAAGCTTT
The DNA here is from genome assembly GCA_030248155.1 of Sabatieria punctata. Taxonomy (NCBI): domain Eukaryota; kingdom Metazoa; phylum Nematoda; class Chromadorea; order Araeolaimida; family Comesomatidae; genus Sabatieria; species Sabatieria punctata. The sequence continues at coordinate 17,267 of JASANB010007944.1, forward strand.
GCAGAAAAAAATTTTTTTCGAACACCTTTGAGAGGCCAAAACAGGGGCCCCCCCCCCCCCTAACCGCACACTTTGGGGCGCTAATTTTTTTTGGCCATCTCATGCCTAACTTTTTTAAAATTATTAGCTTGGCAGGGCCTTTGCACAAAAAGTTATAAAGATTTTTCGAAAAAAAACGGAGTGGCATTTTGTGGAAATTTCGCAGTTTTCGGCGAATATGTCGGTAACCAGCTAAGATCTGGAAACGGGAGTACCAGAAAATGAAAGGACATTGGACCAGCTACAAAACCATATGCGAGTCGGGATCCTAGCTTAAGAAACGAATGAAGGGTGATCGTTTGAATGGAGGGGGTCAGAGCTATTAAAATGAGCCCGAAAATTGCTGGCGACCCAACTTTGAGGGGGTGTAGCTCCGGTTCCAGGGGGTTGCTGGTGGCCGGGCATGCACCGTTGGTCTTCGACTGTGCTCTATTTTAATAGATATAAATATCAGCCAGATCCGTGAGATGGCCCTGCTTGCCCCCTCTCTTCGGCACCAAAGCTGACTTTCTCGCAAAATGCATCTTAAGAGTCAGTCTCTGAACCGATCGAGTCTTGGTCCTTTGCCATATTCAGACCCCAAAAATGAAACTTTGGCGTGGAGGGCTCAAAGTTGGTTGACTAATACGTATGGATAGGTTATATAACCACCGCAAAGGATATCCCGATTCGACGCTCCACGCTCGAGATACGGCCTTCTGAAAATCGGTCCGCTTAACTATGGGACCAAAATTTCAAAATCGAATTTCTAGCGCACTAATCAGTGTTGGGACTTAAAAATTGGGGGTTTAGGGTAACTTTTAGAGTACTTTCAGAATCAACGGTCAAATTCCATTTTCAATGAAAAAAATTTTTTTCGACCCCCTTTGGAGCCCCCTAGCTCGTCTGGAATCCCCCCTACACCGTTTTTTTTATTTCAGAATATTGTAGCGCTATCAATTCCCTACAGTTTGGTATAAGCCACATTGGCTGAACCGTGGAAGAAAGTGGTGAAATATGGCTTCAAATTTGAAAAATCCTCAAATTTTTAGTTTTGGTAATGCACCAAAATTTCCTGCTGGAGTTTCTAGCGCACTAATCAGTGTTGGGACTTAAAAATTGGGGGATTAGGGTAATTTTTAGAGTGCTTTCAGAATCAACGGTCGAATTCCATTTTCAACGAAAAAAATTTTTTTCGACCCCCTTTGGAGCCCCCTAGCTCGTCTGGAACCCCTACACCGTTGTTTTTTATTTCAGAATATTGCAGAGCTATCAATTCCCTACAGTTTGGTATGAGCCACATTGGCTGAGCCGTGGAAGAAAGTGGTGAAATATGGCTTCAAATTTGAAAAATCCACAGTACCAAAACTAAAAATTTGTCGATTTTTCAAATTTGAAGCCATATTTCACCACTTTCTTCCACGGCTCAGCCAATGTGGCTCATACCAAACTGTAGGGAATTGATAGCTCTGCAATATTCTGAAATAAACAAAAAACGGTGTAGGCGGGGTTCCAGATGAGCTAGGGGGCTCCAAAGGGGGTCGAAAAAAGTTTTTTTCGTTGAAAATGGAATTCGACCGTTCATTCTGAAAGCACTCTAAAAGTTACCCTAAACCCCCAATTTTTAAGTCCCAACACTGATTAGTGCGCTAGAAACTCCAGCAGGAAATTTTGGTGCAGTACCAAAACTAAAAATTTGAGGATTTTTCAACTTTGAAGCCATATTTCACCACTTTCTTCCACGGGTCAGCCAATGAGGCTTATACCAAACTGTAGGGAATTGATAGCGCTACAATATTCTGAAATAAAAAAAACGGTGTAGGGGGGTTCCAGACGAGCTAGGGGGCTCCAAAGGGGGGCGAAAAAAATTTTTTTCATTGAAAATGGAATTCGACCGTTGATTCTGAAAGTACTCTAAAAGTTACCCTAAACCCCCAATTTTTAACATGCATTTTGCGAGAAAGTCAACTTAGAAAAGTTAAGCACTTTTTTTTCGCGGATCCGGCTGGTAGCCAAATATGTTAAAATAGATGTCAAACGAACACCAACGGTGCATGTTCGAACATTGGGGACCCCCTAGAACCTGAGCTGTACCCCCCCAAAGTTGGGTCGGTAGCCCCTTTTCGGCCATTTTCTCCCCATTTACTCAAACAATCACCATTCACTCGTTTCTCAAGATTCAGAATAGGCGTGCACATGGTTGGATAGCCCTGACAGTTGCCTTTCAGATGCTGTACACAGCGCTTCCGGAACGTATCCGGTTAGCGAGATATTCTCCAAAAACTACGAAATTTAGCGAAATTCCGACACGATTTTTTTCCGAAAAATCGCTGTAACTTCTGCCGTATATGCGGGGTCAAGCTGATTTTCGCTAAAAAGATAAAACACAAAATGCCAAACAAAAGTAACCTATTTCGGAGGCAAATTTTTGGGGGTGGGGGGGGGGGTGTTTTGCAATTTGAAGCCAGTCAAAAAAATTTTTTTTGCTCAGAATTAAAAACAAACACACTATTCTGGTGCAGTTTTACATACTGATTGCGAATATGAACTCGGTTTGTCCAAATTCGCCCTGGTTCGGGAGTTATTGATGTCCAAACATGAGCTTCCGTACTTCTACCAACTTTTGTTAAATATCAGTAGAAGCAGCTAGCCCGCTTATTATCAGCCTAACAGATGTAGTTTTTCGAGTTGAGTTCAAAAATGACCTCATTTTTGCTCTACGACCTCTAGGTAGGGAGTTACGGGCGTTCAAAGTTTCCCGGTATCTTTATGCAAGTGAGGCACGAGTGTTGTTGCACGCTTTCAGACTGTCTCGATAGTTGACGATTCTCTTGGGCTACAGGGCAGCCGATCATTTGCTTAGAGGCTCTTCTGCCAGCTGAGTTAAAAAATGACCTCATTTTTGCTCTACAGCAACCGGTTTCTGAGTTATGACCATTCAAAGTGTCGTGGTATATTTGTTTAAAAACATTGTTGCTTATTTAGACTCAGCAGGAGATTGGTTTGCTTGTCGAATTTGGTGCTGATTTTTTAAGCAGCTCTCAGAAAAAAGTATTTATTGTCTGTGTCTACACAAGTCCTGATTGTTGGCTGGCCAGAACAACTCCTCGATTTCAATGTTTACAGAGTTCTTGGAAATGAAAATAAGCAGCGTGAACCATGGGTAGTCTTCGTCCAGAACACCGTAATCAATTAATGCAGTTCTTTCCAATACAGTATTGCAAAGGGATTGGTGGAAGTCATTGTGATTAGACACATACACTTGTTTGAACTTCAAAGTGCACATAACGCTGTCAAATGCAATGGTTGAATCAAGAATACATTTCACGGCATTTACAGTCTAAAAATATTTAGTGAGTAACCTTTAGCAAACACATAATTGCTTACCTCCTGATCAGACGACTGACCTGAATTGCCACAGTTCATCAAAAATAGATTCAAATTGGGAAACAGAATGCGTAACTGATGCAAGTTGGGCCAGACAGTACCCTCAGATGTCAGCATACAGAGCTTTGTAATTGAGCAACTAGCAAAATAGCTCAAAGACTGTCTTAATGCTAACGGTCCATCGTTTATGTCAGCTGCAGTCACATTGTTGATATTACAGAGAATCAATTCACTGACACCAACTGTGGAAGCATCCAAAATTGTTGGAACTCTTGAAGTCAGAAAATCTGCATCGACAGGTCCCAAAAAATGAATGTGAAAAATTGGCTTTCCTGATAATGAAAGGAACAGCTTCCGATAAAGATTATTTCTACTGATACAGAAAGACCCAAAAACCATAAATCGCAATTGACACATATTCCGGACATAAGGCAATATTTTGCGCGCAAACTTTGCGCTACCATTACTACTAGCCAAGTCGGTTACATCAGCAAGCACCAGTTTTGTTATAGCGGAAGAATTGCCAATTATTGCCCATTTTGCAATACTGTCAACCTGCAGAGACAATTGTTGTTATTTTTAGACTGAGACTAGTGCAAAAGCAGCTTACGACAAATCGGTTAGTGCAGCTATGATATTCGAATGTATGCATCCGAACTTCGGTAAGCATGTTTTTCCTAATTTCACTAAAGTATGTGAAACTAACACTACCAGTGAAGTGACAAGCACATACATAGGCAGAGATCTATTTTCAGAGGGTACCCGTCATCTGGCGCGCACAGTACAGTGCGACACAGAGCAGTGTGGCAAAATGCCACCAGTAGGTTTTGCCCGACCGCAACGCGCTCAAGCAAAGCGGTAAATTGATGCTTGCACTACTGTTATACAATTTCCTCGCTTTATCGATCATTCTGTACACGGTATTGGCTGTTTTAGGTTTTCCAAAGCGCAAGTTGAGTTTCTAACCAAAAAGTATGACCAAGGTCGAAGATGAGGCATCGAAGAAGAAACTGTCACCTGAAACAGTTGCCAAAGAAATGAGGACTGCCAAGGACAACAGAGGTCTGTTTGGCAAACTGTTTGGTACCCCTATGCATTTACACTGTGCACATAGTATTGGTTTTAAGACGGCCACTGTTTTCGCACCAACTGTGGCTAACTCCACAGCAGGTCATGGGTTTTTTAGTAGAGAGACACAACGGCGACGATCCCAAATGGTTCCAGAACCAGTGCAGCCTCCGCAAGAGCCAGCTGGCATAGAGGTGGCAGTTGATGTGACGTACATAGATGTGGAAGCAGAACTCATTGAAAATGAGTATGGGGTTGAGCTGCAGGATGCCGTGCAGAAGACAATGAATGAGAACCTTCTGTTTGAGGATTGAAAAGACTGGAATATGCTGAAATTGTTGTGATAAATGGATACTGCACTCACTAAGTTCAAGTCAACGTCAACACAATTCACTCATAGTAATGCACATCTGTATACTCTTGTCTCATCACATAGCTCAAGCTGTACTACAATATTTTATTTTGAACATCCATAACTGAGACATAACAGTCATTGTAGAGTAAAATAAGGTCATTTTCAAATCAGCGCGGAGAACTACATAATTTCAGCTGTACTCTAGTCGTATATAATCATCAACTATCGAGACAGTCTGAAAGCGTGCAACAACACTCGTGCCTCACTTGCATAAAGATACTGGTAAACTTTGAACGCCCGTAACTCCCTACCTAGAGGTCGTAGAGCAAAAATTAGGTCATTTTTGAACTCAGCTGGCAGAAGAGCCTCTAAGCAAATGATCGGCTGCCCTGTAGCCCAAGAGAATCGTCAACTATCGAGACAGTCTGAAAGCGTGCAACAACACTCGTGCCTCACTTGCATAAAGATACCGGGAAATTTTGAACGCCCGTAACTCCCTACCTAGAGGTCGTAGAGCAAAAATGAGGTCATTTTTGAACTCAGTTCGAAAAACTACATCTGTTAGGCTGATAATAAGCGGGCTAGCTGCTTCTACTGATATTTAACAAAAGTTGGTAGAAGTACGGAAGCTCATGTTTGGACAACAATAACTCCCGAACCAGGGCGAATTTGGACAAACCGAGTTCATATTCGCAATCAGTGAGTAAAACTGCACCAGAATAGTGTGTTTGTTTTTAATTCTGAGCAAAAAAAATTTTTTTGACTGGCTTCAAATTGCAAAACACCCCCCCCACCCCCAAAAATTTGCCTCCGAAATAGGTTAATTTTGTTTGGCATTTTGTGTTTTATCTTTTTAGCAAAAATCAGCTTGACCCCGCATATATGGCAGAAGTTACAGCGATTTTTCGGAAAAAAATCGTGTCGGAATTTCGCTAAATTTCGTTGTTTTCGGAGAATATCTCGCTAACCGGGTACGTTCCGGAAGCGCTGTGTGCAGTATCTGAAAGGCAAGTGTCAAAGCTATCCAACCATGTGCACGCCTATTCCGAATCTTGAGAAACGAGTGAATGGTGATCGTTTGAGTAAATGTGGAGAAAATGGCCGAAAAGGGGCTACCGACCCAACTTTGGGGGGGTACAGCTCAGGTTCTAGGGGGTCCCCAATGTTCGAACATGCACCGTTGGTGTTCGTTTGACATCTACTTTAACATATTTGGATACCAGCCGGATCCGCGAAAAAAAAGTGCTTAACGGCCTTCCCTTATAGCTAAGTTGACTTTCTCGCAAAATGCATGTTAAGTCCCAACACTGATTAGTGCGCTAGAAATTCGATTTTGAAATTTTGGCCCCATAGTTAAGCGGACCGATTTTCAGAAGGCCGTATCTCGAGCGTGGAGCGTCGAATCGGGATATCCTTTGCGGTGGTTATATAACCTATCCATACGCATTAGTCATCCAACTTTGAGCCCTCCACGCCAAAGTTTCATTTTTGGGTCTGAATACTGAAACTCGATTGGCCCAGAGACTGACTCTTAAAAATGTTACATAATGAAGTCGCCAACACCCTCCCCCAAAATAATGATTGAATCTATTTTTTTGCCTTTACACTGATTGAATTTCGGCACGTTTTTAAAATTGTATGGTTAAAATCGAAACGAAATAGGCAATAATAGGTTATCGGTGTTTCGTATTTACTCTCTTCCTACAGTCGTCAGCAACAGGACACTAAACAAATTTGCTAAACCTGACAAATTTAATAGGGGTAGCAGCTTTTACTGTACTTGGAAGGCTCGGCTCATGCTGCTGTTTTGTTTAGCAGGTTTGGCTTTGAGTCAGGCTCAAAATGCAGAGCAAAGATTGGCTGTCAAACTTTTGACAAACTATTCTCGTCTGGGTAGACCGGTGCGGAACGCTAGTCAACCTGTTCACCTGAACATCACTGTTCTTCTCAGACTCATCAGTTTGGTAATGTTTTGTTTTCTGGCAAAACAAAACTGTCACTAACGAAATTCGCATATTCATTTTCTTCCAGAATATCAAAGACCAGGCTCTTACAACCAATGTTTGGACCACAATGGTATGTATGTATGTATGTATGTATGTATGTATGTATGTATGTATGTATGTATGTATGTATGTATGTATGTATGTATGTATGTATGTATGTATGTATGTATGTATGTATGTATGTATGTATAATACATATCAAATTCTTGTCTGTCTGCGTCTGTGGTGTAGTGGTAGCAACTCAGTCTGCCATGCACCCAGCGTTAGACACATAGTAGGGGTTCGTCCCCGGTGATTGCCTTGCATGTGGCCCTTTATGGGTTCTTTACTGGTTTGTCCGGTGTTCATATGCGTTGTAATAAACCTTTTAAACCTTTAGGATTGGCATGACTACCGATTCGAGTGGAACGCAGCGGACTTCAAAAATGAGACGAACATAGTTCTACCAACATCGTCCATTTGGACTCCAGATGTCGTTCTTACTAACGAGTTGGAGACCAGTTTCCTAGAAGTCCATATTTTTGTTTAATTATTCACAACAGCAATTTAGCGTAAGCAGCGCCAAGAAATATTCGTCAGGCGAGTTCAGCTCTATTACTTACAACGGAATGGTTAAGTGGATTCCGCCAGCTGTTCAGCAGACAGTCTGCAAAATGGATGTCACCTATTTTCCTTTTGATGAGCAAAAATGCTACTTAATGGTGGTTTTCGCTTTTGTTAGCCGTTCCAATCCCAACGTTTACATTTATGGTTAGCTTCGTGGATGTATTCGAACGCAAAGTTGACACTTAGCCCTGGACTGCCTGGCTTTGACATGGCTGACTACACAGAAAGTGGAGAATGGATAATTATTGGTAGCGAAACACAATTGTGTACCTTGTTTGTGTACCGTAGATTTCGGTTTTAGGCCACAAATCCTACGTAAAAGCCGAAAATTTTACTTGTTGTCCGGGGCCACCTTTCGATGTGATGTATTTTGAACTGAAAGCCCGTCGTAGGACTCTTTATTACTACTCTAACATCATAACTCCTAGCCTGATAATCGTTTCAATAAGTCTTGCTGGATTCTTACTGCCCCCTGCTGGAGGAGAGAAAATTGCTATGCGTAAATTTATTATACGATAATGCAAGCAAGAGGTCAGATGTCACGTGCGCAATTTTTTTCAGAACTCAGTGCTCTTTTGACTACAGCACTATTTCTGCAGGTGCTGGAAGGTTTGACACCTGTTACCTCACTCAATTCTCCGTTGTTGGGTAAACTAACTAAATAATTTTAATAATATTCATGTACCGGAGTTTTTCACTTACAAGACCTGGTCTTATTATAACTGGAAAATGCCCCATTTTAGGGTCACTTTTTGGCGCCCTTTTGAAGACCATGGTCTTATGTTCTTAGACCATGGTCTTAGAAAATGTTATTTCGCTTCAAAAACGGATTTTTGGCCAAACATTAAATTGATCTTGACGTAGATGGTTGTTCCTGGAATTCCTGACCATTTTAAGGTTAATTTGTTAAACTTTCTTTGAAATTTTTCAAGGGAATAGGGTTGAATCATAGCAGAGTGCTGTATTGTGTCGAAAACAAAAACCAGAATATCATGTTTTACATTCGAACGTACTTCTGCCCTTGTTTTCTAACGATAGACAGCTTTTGTTCACTTTAAAAACATTTACTTGCGTGTTAAAATTGGCCAATTTAACTAAGACCATGGTCTTTTAACTGGAAAATGGTTGTCAATTAACCCAGTTTTCTGACCACCTATTAGAAGACCATGGTCCTATAACTGGAAACAAAAACCTATTTAAAGATCATGGTCTTCTAACTATGGTGGTCTTATAAGCGGAAATCTCCGGTAAATTTTTAGGTCAATTTTTTACGAGCTGTATGGTTCTGGTCGCTCTGTCCATCGTTTTAACTGTTCTGGTCCAAAATATCTATCATTGTAGGTCTTTCAGAAGACCTCCTAAATGGGTAGGGTAAACAAAATTAGAGCATTCAACTTTCATTCTAGATTATTTTGTTGCACTTTTTATTAGATTCGAACCTTCTTGTTGGACTTCATGGCGCAATTGCTGCTAGTCAATGACGAAAGACTAGCCGAACAAAATAAGGAAAGCAAAAAATATTCGGTTAAAAGTTCGCCTAAACGACAAACAAAGAGTGAAGAGATGCATAATCAGCTGAAAGAAATATGCGTTCTGGTCAAGGTGCATAGCTATACCTAAAAATTGCGATGCTAATGTACAAATAGAATGTATTTGAAGGAACTACTGAAAGAGAAAGAAGTTAAGGAAAAACAAGAGCTGATGAAGAATGAATGGCAAATGGTGGCTGCTGTACTGGACCGGATTTGTTTTCTACTTTTAGCCGTTGGACTACTAACCACTGTGATTGCTATTGCCTCGAAGGCGCCTTATCTGTCAGCCTGAACTATCCCGTTTGTGTGCTATTTGTGTCAGTTTCATAATCCATATAGAAATAAACTAGTCGGATTATATACCTACATGCAATTTATTATTACTAGATTTCCTTAGCTCGGCAATGCTGCAAAGATGTTTCTGCAAAAGCGGAGTTTAATAAATTTTTCTGTCTAGTCGTAAAGCACCACCCAGTCGGCATAACGCACCCTTTTAATTGGTCGGCGTAAGGCACCGGTCGGCGTATCGCACTAACACCGTCTAGTTTCACAACCGCATAGGCGGCTTTGCAGTTCTCTCAATCGGTTGGCACATGCACATTATTTTAAAATCTGTTAGCGATTTGCTTGCTAGTTCTAGAGACAATAAAACTAACTTGCTCTCATCACGATTGACTCTCCCATCAGTGGTCAGGCAACAAGACACTAAGCAAACTTGCTGAACTGGACAAATTCTATAGCTGCATTGGCATTAACTGCACTTGAAACTCGGTCCATGCTGCTGTTTTTGTTGACAGGGTTGGCTTTGAGTCAGGCTCAAAATGCAGAACAAAGATTGGCCGTTAGACTTCTTTCAAATTATTCCCGTCTAGGTAGACCTGTGCGACTTGCTAATCAAGCTGTCCATTTGAACATCACCATTCTTCTCAGACTCATCAGTTTGGTAAATTTCTATTTACAGGCAAAACGAAATTACCCAATCTTGTCTTGCAGAATATCAGGGATCATGTGCTTACAACCAACGTGTGGACCACGATGGTATGCGTCGGTCGGTCGGTCGGTCGGTCGGTCGGTCGGTCGGTCGGTCGGTCGGTCGGTCGGTCGGTCGGTCGGTCGGTCGGTCGGTCGGTCGGTCGGTCGGTCGGTCGGTCGGTCGGTCGGTCGGTCGGTCGGTCGGTCGGTCGGTCGTCGGCGGGCCAGTTGGGAAGTATAAAACTGCTGTCTAGGATTGGCACGACTATCGATTCGAATGGAACCCAGCGGACTTCAAAAATGAGACAGACATAGTTCTACCAACATCGTCCATTTGGACTCCAGATGTTGTTCTTTATAACGAGTCACACAATTTTCTGTCCAATTTTGCAAGTTAAACATGTTTATGCAATTTTAGCGTAAATGGTGCAAAGAAGTATTCATCAGGTGAGTACAGCTCGATCACATACAAAGGAATGGTTAAATGGATTCCGCCTGGAGTGCACCAAACTGTCTGCAAAATGGATGTCACCTATTTTCCGTTTGACGAGCAAAAATGCTACTTGATGGTGCTGATTAAACTTTGAAATGATTTTTCAATTTTATAATCTACATTTTCAGATAGCTTCGTGGATGTATACCAAGGTGAAACTGACACTTAGGCCTGGACTGCCGGCTTTTGACATGTCCGACTACACAGAAAGTGGCGCATGGATAATTATTAGTAGAAACCACATTTGTGTACCTTGTGTACCGTATCTCCGCGTTTTAGGCCACAAATCCTATGTAAAAGCAGAAAAGTTTACCTGTTGCCCCGGTCCGCCGTTTGATGTGATGTATTTTGATCCGAAAGTCCGTCGCAGAACACTTTATTACTACTCGAACATAATAACTCCAAGCCTTGTAATTGTTTCAATAAGTCTAGCTGGATTTCTACTTCCCCCTGATGGAGGGGAGAAAATTGCTATGCGTAAGCAGTTCGTTTTATGAATCAATGGTCAATTTATTGTTTGACTTCAGAAATCAATGCTCTTTTGGCTACAGCACTATTTCTGCAGGTGTTGGAAGGTTTGACCCCTGTGACCTCACAGAATTCGCCATTGTTGGGTAAACTAATCTTATCATTGAAATTTTTGCCGATTTTAAGTTGAATTCATATTGCAGGATCATTTTTCACATGCTGTTTGGTTCTGGTCGCGCTATCCATTGTCTTAACTATTCTGGTACAAAATATTTATCATTGTCGCTCTGTGAGGACACCTCCAAAATTGGTATAAAAGTTGTATCTAAAACCATATTATTCTATTTTTGAACATTAGATTCGGAAGTTCTTGTTGGATTTGATGGCGCCGTTGTTGCTAGTCAATGATCAGAGATTGGCAGAACTTAAAAAAAGCAAGAAATCTATTCCAAAAGCTTCGCAGATCAGTGTGATTAAAGATCGACCAAAATTACCACAAACTGATGCAGTTGAAAATCAACTACAAGAACTGTGTATTCTTGGCAAGGTACTGACAAGCTTTGTTTTTGTCTTTGTGATAATCGTCAGTGTTGGTGTTGGTGTTGGTTTTGGTTTCAGCGTCAGTGTCAGTGTCAGTGTCAGTGTCAGTGTCAGTGTCAGTGTCAGTGTCAGTGTCAGTGTCAGTGTCAGTGTCAGTGTCAGTGACAGTGACAGTGACAGTGACAGTGACAGTGTCAGCGTCAGCGTCAGTGTCAGTGTCAGTGTCAGTGTCAGTGTCAGTGTCAGTGTCAGTGTCAGTGTCAGTGTCAGTGTCAGTGTCAGTGTCAGTGTCAGTGTCAGTGTCAGTGTCAGTGTCAGTGTCCTTGTCTGTGTTGGTATCGTTGGTATTGTTGTGTTGATGTTGGTGTTGTTGTGGTCATCGTCATTGTCAGTCTTGGTGTTGGTTGTCAGTGGTGTTGGTGTTGGTGTCGGTGTCGGTGTGGGTGACTCGGTGACTCGGTGTTGGTGTTGGTGTTGGTGTTGGTGTTGGTGTTGTTGTTGGTGTCAGTGTTGGTGTTGTTGTTGGTGTCAGTGTTGCTGTTGTTGTTGTCCATCTGTCTGTCCATCTATCTGGCTGATGCTGCTGCTGACGATAACGATGACGGCAATGACAATGGTGGTGGTGACGATGATAATGTCCATGTGTTCAGGAAATACTGAAAGAGAAAGAAACAGCAGCAAAACGAGAGCTGATGCAGAACGAATGGAAAATGATGGCAGCAGTGCTTGATCGCATTTGCTTTCTGGGTTTAGCAATTGCGCTGCTAACTACCGTGTTTGTGATCTTTTCTAAGGCACCTTATCTGTCGGCCTGAAAAGCATAAACTGTTTGAATATTGTATTTAAGTTTCTAATTTAATCAGTACAACTTACAGTATGATTTGCTTTAAACGATAAGAAGGGTAAGGAGGGAACAAACATTTTCTAGACTGCAAACTGACAATACAACATTAACGAGCAACTCAAGTATTTTCTGCCCCTAATAAGTCAACCTAAGAGTGTTTCTCAACGAGCAGTCACTCTACATTCATATTGCGCAGGCGCAATGGTTCCTCCAAGGACCGGTTTTTCCTCTGGAATCGGCTGACCTGGGGGCACAGAAAAGTTGAACTTTTGCAGTAGAGTGACGAGAATGAGAAACAATTCCATTCTCGCCAATGGTTCCCCCATACATTTGCGCTTTCCCATACTGAACGGCACCAATTGCTCTGCAATTTCTAACTGTCCATCTTTTAAAAACCTGAAATACACAATAATCATTTCTTTGTGGCCAACAATTTATTATAGTCAAACCGTTCTGGCGAAAACTTTTGCGGCTCAGGAAAGATTGTTGAGTCATCTAGTACAGCCGAAATTTGCGGCAAAATCGTAATATTAGCTGGTATGTTATAGCCAGCTATATTGACCTCTTCCGTGGTTTTGTGCTGCACGTTTAGAGGCACGATGTTGGCTTTTCGCTGAATTTCCGCGATCGTTGCAGCTGTGTAGGGCATTTGATTTCGGTCGGACATTTGCACAGTGGCGTCCGCACCTAAGACTTGGTCGATTTCTTGCTGAACCTTGGCTTGCACTTGTGGGTATCGAATCATATAGAGAAAAGCCCATCGCAAGGTGGTTACTGTGGTTTCCATTCCCGCTACGAAAAGATCGCTCATCACGATTATGGTTTGCATGTCACTGAAATAGTTATTCACTTTCATTATAAAATCAAATGACTCCATCAGAAAACGGGAATAAAACTTACTGATATTTCAATATAGTATAGTAGTGATGTAAAATTATGGAATTTGAATTTCAATTCAATTACAATTAAATTATGGGCTTAGTTTTTAATTTCAATTAAATTAAATTAAATTAATTGAAATAGTTTTCCATTATTTTCAATTACAATTATATTTTCAATTAAATTATGGAACCTCGGAAAATTTCAATTATGCAATTTTTTTCAATTATTTTTTCAATTTTTTGAAAATTGTTGTATTTTTTGTGTTAAAAGACAGTGACAGTGACCCAGGACTTGGAAAAATGTCCATGTAAAAGCTAAGAGACACCTGGTTAGCCTGCTGCATATAATCAGGCGAGCAAATTTTAAAAATTTGCCTTTTAAAAACGCACAAAAAGGCATTCTGGGGAAAATTTACAGTTAGTTCACTATTTACTATATATCTAAACGTTTTCATCATTTTAGAGCAACATCACATCTTAGTACCCTCGCCAAAAAGGGGTGCAAGCCTACCATACATCCAAAAATCACTGCTTTGGCTTTTATGAACAACAAAATTTAGAGCAGAGCATAAAACATTGCAAAACAAAGTGAGGTCAGTACAAAGAGGTGACAAACCCTAAATAGGCTTTTGTTTCAAGTCATTAGCGCCTCTAATACTTACGCATTTCCTTACATTCACCACAGGAAATAATTGAAAATATAATTGAAATTCCAGGCGAATTTCAATTAAATTACAATTAAATTATGGCCCAACTTTTAAATTTCAATTAAATTAAATTAATTGAATTGAAATTAAAACGGGCCAATTATGCGAATTTCAATTACAATTAAATTAATTTTTTACATCACTATAGTATAGCAAAACAAAAATTAGTAATACCAGTGGTACTAGTGGTATTTTACTAGTAGTAAGTAAGTAAGTAATTTTTATTCAAAAATAAACAGAACAGAAATGCCCAAGACTGAGACCAAACAGATAGGGTTGGGGATGGGCCGCTAAACGGCCACTAATAGTAAAATAATAGTAAAAAGTAAAATTAAGAGCCAATAGAAAAGTAAAAATTAAATTAAATTAACAAAAAGTATAAATAGTAAAATGAAAATTTTACTACTATTTTTCTACTTTTTGGTGAATTCCAGCCCAATTCTTGATCAATATTGCTATACAATATGTAGTGGCGCACTTTTGTCAGTCGAATTTCACACATTTTTGTCTCTAAAGTACTTGACAACCTCGTATCATGATCAAATTTAGCAACTATTTAGCACCAACATTAATTATTCACAAGATCTTAGCATCATTCAAGCAAAATTGACCCTAATGACTACTAAAATTGTAGTAAAATAGTAGTAAATCTAATTAGTAAAATTATTAGTAAAACAAAAATTAGTAAAATCGGAGCTGCTTGGTACTAAAACAAAAATAAAAATTAAATTGAATAGCTCAATTTATAGTAAATTTAGTAAATTGTAAAATAAAAATCAACTTGTAAAATAACAGTAATAAAGCTCAACAACAGTAGATTAGAAATCAAATTGAAGAACACACTGATTAGTAATATTCTTTGAAAGCAATCTATAAAAGGTCTGATCACTTGAATGAGTCGGAGACACCTTTAGCCTTTTCCCTCAAGTACACACTCAAAAAATCCTCATCTGACTTATCGACCTTCATTTTCTGCAAGTGATTGTCAACCTCAAGTTGGATGAATTGTCTCAGATTGGTGACATTTCGATTGAGAATGGTGTAGGAGAAATTATTGAACAGAGGAACAAAGCGAAGCCATGGATATTCGTTTAGCATCAGGGTAGTTGGACGTTGAAAAGTGCGTATATTTTCTTCGAGCAAATCTCTCAGAAATTGGAACCGGGTCAAGTCGTTGTCGAACGTGTGTCCAAAAACAACATCGCTTATAATATTTCCCACGCACAATTGAACTAGTGGGTGGAGGTCCATGATAGCAGAATCGGGTAACCTCTCCAAGATCCGATGGACCAAAGTGCTAGTTTGTGCCATAATTTTTTCTTCCATCAGAGGTCTTCCGAAGCCAAAATCACGTAAAACATGAAGACTAAATCGACGTTGCTCTTTCCAACGTTTGCCCTCACTGAAAATGACTCCATGGTTGCCTTGAGAGTATAGATTGTTGATAAAAATACTTGGTCGACCGGCAAAAACGTCGGCTGAAATATAGGAGTTTGAAACAAAAATACAGTCTAAAGGAATACCATGTTTGATAAGAGCTTCTTTCATAGTGTCGTAATCAGTAATAACCAAGTTTACATTCGGTAACCACACTGTGAACACCACACCATACTGTTTGCCCCATTTAGCGATGGTTTTATGAGGACCGCAGGGGTCAATTTGATGCAGATTTCCGATAAAAGGAAGTGGAAGCGGTCCATTCGGCAATTTATTAACTGTCTGATAAAATTTGAATAGTTTATAAATAGCCAACACTACTATAACATAAATTAGAAAGGGCATTTTAGAAAACTGCCACAAACTAAACTTTGCACAGTCAATGTGGGCTTTACGAAAGGAAAGAGTATGCGTTGATAAAAGACAGTCTGGTAAACATGCCTAGATAACATCTTATGGCTAAGTTTAGCATCTCAAGTTAAATGATAGATGTGTATAAGGCCAGATGGCGGGGGGACCAGGGGCAGAATTATATAAGCCACTTATAGACAAAACATCGCACCCTGGTGGGTGGACGCTTTTATGTTTGCTGTGTTTTGCGGCTAAAATAACAGTTCCATAAGCCCTTTGTGATGCGCTACAGCGCTGTGGCAAAACTGTAAAAAAGTTTGTTTTTTTCCAAGAAGTCCTATCCTTTTGCAATCAAATATTTTTGTGTAGAATGTTTTTATGTATTTATAAATTGCTAGACAAATAAGAGAATATCTGATATCAAATATTATATCTTTGCAACAATATTAGTTTCATCAGTTTTGTTTGTAATTTGTCTAATGATAATGACGAATGTAACAAAATATAATAATAATAATAATAATAATAATAATAATAATAATAATAATAATAATAATAATAATAATAATAATAATAATAATAATAATAATAATAATAATAATAATAATAATAATAATAATAATAATAATAATAATAATAATAATAATAATAATAATAATAATAATAATAATAGAGAAGATTTATCTGGCAAAAGATTTATTGGGAAAATTTTGCAATTCAATCACTTGCATAAACTCGATTTTTTGCTATTGTCTGTAATTTTTGCAGATTTATTTCTAAAGCATTGGAAAGGGCCAGTTATATAAAACGTCCTACAAACTACAATGATTACTGCCCTAAAATTGATCATGTTTTGTGCAGCGGTTGCATCCCTTCCAGTCTACATAGCATTTTTGGGAACTATTATACATTTTCGTGACCTTCCCCTGTTTTCACGGCCATTCTTTGCAATTACAATAGTTCTGGGAATAGCAGATATAACAGGTCTATTAAACAGTTGGATTCTAATGAGATTTCCTTCATTTGGTTGGTTTGGCATGGATACCTTAGTCAAAAACGATACTCACTTATGGGCAAAGATTTCTTCATCGCTGGCCTTTTATACTGAACTTGTGGCTATTTTTGCTGTGCCGATCATGACACTTAATCGATTTACAAAGCTTGTATATCCAGATAAACATATGATGGTGAGCATAAGATTCATTAAATAACATAATTAAAACAATTTTCAGATTTGGAGCAGCAAATTCTTGAAAAGTGTTCTGCTTGTCATGGTAGGCCTGCCGAGTCTTATGGTGGCACCAGTATATTTCACATCTATGAGCTATTCAATAGTTGATGGTAAAGTGGGACCCACTGAGTTTGATCATCAAAAATATCATGTGATTCATATGTTTTTCTTGTCAAAGGGTGTATTTTAATCGAAATTTTAGGTATTTTACTATACTTTTACACTTGTCTCATCAACCGTAGCTTGTTCATCATCACTGGTTATGTATGCTGTGATGTGGTACAAGACAGGCCAGAACAAACTGATTTATGAAGACAAGATTGAATTGAAGTTGACAATTTTTGTTTTTATATTGACCTTGCTAATGTCTTTGTTTCCAGTCTATTTGATTCTATTTGCCACTACAAATGATTCTGATCTGATTTTCATATACCGCCAGATGTATTTTGTGATTATAGATGTGATTTGTTGGGTGAATCCATATTTGATTCTGCTTCTATGTGAACCAGTTAGATACTGTTTCTTACTATTTGTCCAGTGCAAAGACATTGAGGAGGACTAAGTGTTGTGAAGGAACTTGACTCAATTTTTGCAATAATTTTGCTTTCTTTGATTTATAAAGCTTGTAAACAAGATAGAGATCATATGCATACATTATTCGATCATAGTATTCGTCATCATCGTACCATATCTGTTTACCAAATTACCGTTTTTTCCATAAATACGCCCCACTGCACTGGCTTGTTTTCTGTTTTGACAATTGTTGGTCCTCCTCCTCATCGAAACCAAAAATAAGCTCATGGGAACTTCATTCTCCAGGCTTTTTTGTCAAATGCAATAGATAGAACAGAGGTAAATTCAATCGTTCAATGTGTTTGCTATGCTGATTGTCAATGAATTGTGATTGTAGAAATAGCAAAACATTTTGCATTTACTGTTTCGATTTCTGCCGCAATTTACCTTTGTTTTTTGTAAGGTTTTCGATTGTTTTCTAGCATTTTACATGCCGCATTTAGGACACTCTCCAGACTACTGTTGTTTGTAATTGGATTTTCTAAATGTGTATGTGTATGTGTATGCAGATTTAGTGTCAAATGTGTATACACATTGAAGAAAACAATGTGTATTTTTGTGTATGTTTGTGTATGTGTATTGTACTGAAAATGCAAATTTTTTGGTTGATTTTGAACCGGAACGCCAGGAAAATCAAATCTCGCAAAAAAGCTGCTTGAAAATAGGATAGTGTAGAAATTGAACTATTTAGGGAAATTTTGAGGCTTTATCATGATTAGCTTCTGTTTATTAATGCAGCAAAACATCTAAATTTTTGGATTCTGTTCGAAATTTTATGGACTTTTCCTGATCAAATATGTGCACATTTACAAAAATACACATTTTCAGTACTGTTTGTGTATGTATGATGGTAATGTGTATCAGAATTTTCAATGTGTATGTGCATGTATGTGTGTATACACTAAAAAAACAATGTGTATTTTTGTGTACGGTAAATGTGTGTATATATGCAAACAATGGTACTGCAGACTACTGTTATTTTAATAGTGAAATTATATTTTAATTTAATATTAATATAATAGAACTAGCCGATTTTAATTATAATTTAATATTAATATAATAGTCCCCTGTTAATTTTAATTTAGATTTAATATTAATACTATTAAATGACAATTTTAATAGTATTTTAATAGCATTTTAATAGTAAATTCTAAAATGAACTTAAAAAGTTTTGGATACACTTTAGCGAATTGGTGAAACAACATCTTGTGCTTGAAGTTGCTAGTGCAAGTTGAAAAGTCAATTACAGATCCAACTTACAAGCATTTTTCTCTGGAAATTTATAACCATTCTTTTAAAAATGACTTTGTCTGAATATGGTTTTAAGCATACATGTAACAGAGGGGTCAGGGGCTCTAGCCCCCCACCCGAGTTTGGCCAGACCCACCGGATGGGGAACCCTCCCCCGAGACGATTTTTTTTGGCAAGCAAATGTTTGAGCAAATTTTTGCAATTTTTTGCAATTTCAGACACAAAAATTGCCTCTAAATAGCACTTAAATAGCTGTATTTCATTGGAGTTAAAATTTACGAAATTTGACACATTTCAAGTAAATATTTGTATTTTATTGTTTAAATAAGTCAGTAATTCATTCTCTGGGCCACTGTAATTGTGGGAAAGCTGGAAATTTGAAGGTTTGCTGACTGAAAAAGCTACGTAAAACTGAAAATATCAAACTAGGTAAACTTGTTCTACCTAGAAGTACCTAGTTATGTGGATTTAAAACTAGGTAAAGTAAAACTAGGTAAAATAGAGTAACCAGCAACTAGGTAAAGTAAATCTAGGTACTTTTCCCGCATATTTGCTAGGTAATACTAGGTATACCTAGTTACCTAGATAAAAAGTGCACCACACTGCTGCAGACACTTAAAATGTTGGAATTTTTGGTTGCTTATTTATGGAGAAAACCTAGTATTATTTTTGTCTACCAACTTTTAACAAGTCACTGTGAAAGTTCAAGAACATCAGCTAATATTTTATTACACTGTTTAACATTGCACAATTAAGAGTTTAAACACAATTTCTAGAAACTTCGCCTATGTCTATAAACTGAGTCACTACCAACTAGTAGTAGTAGTAGTGCAACAACCTTCACTACTCATTTTCCAAGATGAATTATTCTGATTCTCATACACCATACTATTGTCAAAACAGCTACTACTCGTTTCGGGATCTTCTCCTCTACTCAATTTTGCCGTTCTTCCTGATAGTTATTGGTATTCCGGCCAACTTAATCTGCCTGAAGTTCTTTGCCAGACGCATCCGTCAAGACCAAACGTCAGTTTATTTGTTTCTCGTGGCACTATTTGACATTCTTTGGCTTATTTCTACCTTTCTCAGCACTCAAGTCGAAATTGCGATTGGATATTTTGCACTGGCGCGAATTAACTCTTTTTATGTTCATTGCAGACCATTTCTGATCACATTCGATTTTCTAATCTATACTATTTGTGCTTATCTTCTAGTGGCAACTGCTTATAACTGTTTGTTTAATTCGTGTGGCTCAAAGTGTGCTACAAAAGGCAGTCTTACTATAATGTCGACCATTATTATAATTAGTGCAAGTGTTGTTATTAACGTTGGCCGCTTAATGTATAAGTACGAAATCAAAGAAAACTCCAAATGTCCAAAAGGTAGTTTAAATCAATATGAAATGTTGTATGAAAGTTATCATGCTCCTAAATGGTTTCAGATATTTTCTCACTTAACAAGCCTCTTGTTTGAGTTTCTTTTTCCCAGTCTGTTATTGTTAATAGCTGCTATAGCTATGTGTGTAGTTAAGTGTAAAGTTGGAAACAGTCGCCCGATTTATAAAGCCATTCACTGCATTGTGTTCTGTTATGTAATATTTGCGACGCCAAATGCTTTTATAATCAATGGGAATCTATTTTACCCAAGTCAAATCGTTACAGCACTGTCTCATTTGCTTATAGTGACTGTGGCTAGTTTAAAAATCATTGTCTATCTCATATTCGTACCTGAGTTCAAATCGCGAACTTAGAAAATTGTGAAACAAGTGGTTCAAATCAGAATTTGTATTATTTTTTTTCTATTTTTTAGTGTAATTTTAAAGAAAAAATGGAATATGGGCTTTGATAGTTTATTGCATAAAACGATGCAGTGTTTATAACAAACAAATGCACAAGCACAGATAGACCAGCAAACAAACAAACAAACAAACAAACAAACAAACAAACAAACAAACAAACAAACAAACAAACAAACAAACAAACAAACAAACAAACAAACAAACAAACAAACAAACAAACAAACAAACAAACAAACAAACAAACAAACAAACAAACAAACAAACAAACAAACAAACAAACAAACAAACAAACAAACAAACGAACAAACAAACAAACAAACAAACAAACAAACAAACAAACAAACGAACGAACGAACGAACGAACGAACGAACGAACGCTGGATGAATCCGTTTCTGATTTTAGCTATGTGCAAAACTGTCAGATTGTATTTCAAGGCTCTTCTATTATGTAGGCAAGTTGAACTGTAAAAAATTTGGATAAATGCATTGGTTATTCTACTGACTGAGCTGTAATGAGGAGGTTGTGTATTTGTGTTGTGTTTCTGTGCAGTGTTGTATGTGCTCTCAAGTGCTATGTGGGGCCGGGAAGTCAAGCCACCAAAGAGAAGTGTCAGGCAAGAGTCAAATCTACCCACTGTTTCACGTTCAAACTGAAAAAGTGCAAGGCAAGCAAGCGAGATAAGGCGTTGCTGAGAATGATCGTCGACAAAAATTGTGAGGGCTACGGCTGTTCATCAGTTGACCCAATCTATGGGCGCTGTAAGAAGTTGGGAAAGCAAAAATACAATGTGTGGAGAGGAGCGATTCACCTGCGAGGCGCTATACTTTGCTGTAAAGGAAATTTCTGCAACAAACCGAAGAATATGCGGAGGAAGGTAAAGAAAAGAAAGAAAAGAAAGAGAAAGAAGAAGAAGAAAAAGAGACACTGATGATATATGACCCCGTTGAGTTGAACTGTTTACTAATGTGGCCTATAAATCTGTTTTTGCGCTGAAGCTTTGAATGATACGTAGTAGTAAATGGTTTATGAGACTGGGTGGCTGGTTGGTTGGTTATTTGTTTGCTCGATTGATTGGTTGTTATGTCAGTAAGTAGGGTTTGTTCTCGGAAGTAGTAGTCCATCCATCTGTCAGCCATTGGTCAGTCACAGTAGCTTCAGCTTTGATTTGCTTAGTTACTTTCAGTCTTACTTTCTAAATTTTGCATAAATTACTATTAGTTACTGTTTGTTTGTGTTGTGTTGTTATGCTGAACCGATCAGAGCTACAATGACCAAGACATGTATTTGTGTTCTGTTTCTATGCAATGTGTTGCAAGGAGTCTGGCTTATCAAGTGCTACGTGGGGCCGGGTGTCCAGGTGACCAAAGAATTGTGTCAGCCTGCTGACGTCAGCTCGACCCACTGCATCACCTACAAACTGAACAAGTGCAAGGTGCACAAACGAGACCAGCCACTGCTGAGAATGATAATGAACAAAGACTGTGAGGGCTATGGCTGTTCCTCAATCAATCCAATCTATGGCCGTTGTAAGAAGGTCGGCAAGCAGAAATACAAGGTGCGTAAGGGAGACATTCATCTGCAAGGCGCTATCTATTGCTGTAAAAGAAATTACTGCAACAAACCAAAGAACAGGAAAGCAAAGAAAAGAAGCAAACTTAGGAAGGCAAAGAAAAGAAAGAAGAAGAAGAAAAAGAGAAAGAAGACACACTGATCTGATCTATCATCAAATAGTTACTATACGCTGTCATTCACTCACTTACACTAATGAGGCCTAGTATAAATCTGCTTTTACGCTATAGCTTAGAAACAAAGTTACTATGATAAGTCAGTATGGACTGGCCAGTGGGCATATATAGCTTGGCCAGTCTATCAGCAGTCAGTTGGTTGCGTTCATTTGTCAGTTAGTCAGTCAGTAGGTTTGTAAGTCAGTCAGTGGTCAGGTCGGTCGGTTGGTCGGTCGGTTGGTCGGTTGGTCGGTCGGTCGGTCGGTCGGTCGGTCGGTCGGTCGGTCGGTCGGTCGGTCGGTCGGTCGGTCGGTCGGTCGGTCGGTCGGTCGGTCGGTCGGTCGGTCGGTCGGTCGGTCGGTCGGTCGGTCGGTCGGTCGGTCGGTCGGTCGGTCGGTCGGCATGAAATTGCTCTTGGCAAGATTTTGCATAAATTATTATTACTTGTCATTAGTTACTCTTGTTTGTGTTGTTCTATTGTTATAGCACCGCCATGGCACCTGCAATGAATAGGTTGTGCGTTTGTGTTCTCTTTTTGTCCAATGTGTTTTGCGGCGCGAGAGCCATCGAGTGCTATGTTGGAGCTGGCAGCAAGGTCACCAAAGAGGAGTGTCAGCCTGATGATAACTCAACCTACTGTATCACGTTCAAACTGAAGTATTGCAAAGCGAACCAGCGTGACCTGGGAGTGCTGAGAATGATGGTCGATGAACGTTGCCGAGGCTATGGCTGCTCCTCAATAGACCCAATGTATGGCCGTTGTAAGAAGGCAGGCAAACAGAGATACAATGTGTGTTTGGGAGACATTCACTTGGAAGGTGCTATCTATTGCTGCAAACGAAATTACTGCAACAGACCAAAGAATATGCCGAAGAAAGCAAAGAAAATTGAGAAGAATACGCCCGAGAAAGGAAAGAAAATAAAGAATATGGACAAGAAACCAAAGAAAGGAAAGAAGCCGCACTGATACAGATACTTCAGTTATCAATCATTGTCATTTGCACTGCCTACTAATATACTTTATAAATTTGATATTGCACTACAGCTTTCAAAACAGGTTACTCTTTTAAAGATGTAGTATTAGAGGATGACAGAATCAAGCCTACAACCACTCAAAGGTCTGTTAGTTGTAGTTGTTTGATTGGTTGCTCAGTGATTTGAATTTGATCGAAAGTTCGTTGCTTATCATGGGTCCTTCATTGGTCAGTTAGTCACTGTGTCAGTCAGCCTTTGGGATGAGTCAGTCAGTGGTCAATAATTCAGTGGTTGGTTGGTCAATGGGTCAATGGTTGGTTGGTTGGTATGTTGACTGGTCAGCAAGTCCATCAGTTGACCAGGGTCAGTGTTGCCAGTCAGTTGGGGATCATTGGATTGTTCCATCAGTTTGTCTGTTGGCCGGTTGGCCAGTCAGTGGGTCACTGGGCCAGTTGGTCAGTCAATTGAGTTGTCGATTGGTTGGTCAGTTCGTTGGTCATTTGGTTGGTCATTTGGTTGGTCAGTGGTCAGTCAGTTGGTCGGTCATTTGGTTGGTCAGTTGGTCGGTTGATCAGTCAATCAAACGAGGTTGACAGATTAAAGAGGTTTACACATTAAAGGGCCCGAAAGGGTGACTAACTGTTGACTTGTTTCTTCAGAAATAAACTGTTTCAACCAAGCAAGCCAGTCAGTTGGTTGGTTGGTCGGTCAGTCATTGGTGGATGAATTAGTTGGACAGTTGCTCGAGTCCTTTGATCGGTCGGCTGGTCTACGGTTGGTTGATCAATCGGTCCATGAGTCTATACAATTAGCAGTTTCTATACAATCAATGTTCGATTGAAGGAAACAAGTGTTGAAATCTAGAAATTTGCGTGCGAAGACCAATAGTGTGATACAGATCTGTGAGTCATCAGAGGTGCAAATTAAATGCCAGGATGAGGTAACTGCATGAGACAAACCCAGTTGTCTAGGATACACTAATAAAACACTAACTTATTAAAGGTTCTCAGAAAAACATCAAAGCCTTCAGAATCACTACCTCCTCTCAGCCCCCTCAACCAAGACTTCATTATCCAACTCATTCAGTCCACCTGAACTTCTCATAAGCGTGTTGATAGTGGTTTGCTTTGGTCTGGGAGTACTGTTGTTTGGGTATGGGATTTTCAGAAATCGGTTCCGTATGGGTAGGTATTTTTCGGCATACCCAGGAATCGGTTCGGTATGGGTAGGTATTCGCAAAAATACCGGTATACCGGTATTTATTCGGTATTTGCAGAAAATGTTTTACAAAGTCAAAACATTGAATTTCCCATTTGCAAGGCCATGGAATTACTCATTTCCAAGGTCAGAGGCTAGTAAATTCATCAAAATCAAAGGTACTGTTTCCCAGCTAGTTAATAACAAATAGCAAATTTACTTATTTTTGGGCGAAATCGGGTAGCAAATAGCAAATTCCTAGCAAGTCTATTTTGTGCAAAGCGCCGCCTAGCAAATAAATAGCTAGTATATTTCGGATTGAGGGAGTGAGAAATGTGCTAGAATTTGCTAGCAATTTTTACTAGCTTCACTCAGACGTACAGTATTCATCCGTTATCCCTATCTTTCCACGCTTAGCCTGGGACCTGATGTGCTGTCAGGATATACTTTATACCCAAGGTGGTTACGCTATGTATAAAGCTAAAGTACGTAGGGCTAATAGCCAAGTATGGACAAAAGTCAGCCTCTAGCCTCTTCCATAACACTGTAGTTTTAAGGCCTGCTAGTGTAGATCTAACAAGCAGTAACGAAATGTGGGCTATTGCTTGTGAAGGTACTGTACATAAAGTACATTGAGACTTGATTATTAAGGAGCAGTGTGAAGTTAAGCCAAAACTAGACCTACGTTTTCTAATGACAAAACAAGTTTGGGACAGGGAGTAGGGTCAGAGGACCAAAAATTTTTCAAATTCGATATTTTGAAAGGATATCCTAATAGAATGTGTTTCTGCGTGCCCCAAAAATACAAATTTACAAAGAAAACATTGTGATCATAGGGAATTTTCGATAAAAATTGCACTAAGCTGGACAAAAAATACCGATTCCCAAATACCTGGGTATTCCCAAAAATAATCGGTATACCCGGTATGGGTATTTATTAAAATACCTGGAATGGGTAGGTATTTATTGGGTAGGTATTCCCAAAAATACCCATTTTTCGGTATGGGTTCGGTATACCCGATCAACAGTATCTGGGAGGCAAACATTTCAGTTGGTTTTGATGTTGGGCATAGCATAGCTGACCAACCACTCAGCCATTTTTCTTCGACTCTCATTCTTGTGTGTCACAAATATGGCTCACTTTTTTGTGTTCAGACTGTTGTGACGGCTAATACCCCTTGATTAGGCGTGTTGGAGCTCATTAGTGCTTTAGGTTCACCCACACACCAGCAGTTCTATTAGAGCACGTAGGAACTGCACTGAAGGTCTGATTAGATCTTTATTGTATTTACCACCTACACAACTGATCCCCATCATCATAGCTAGGCAGAACCGCTGACTGGGTGTAGCTATTTCTGATTTAATGCCAGGCTTTTGTCTCTTTCACACTCCCACTCCTCTGTTTAGCTTGAAGATGACCGTCACAAAGTACATCATGCTTAGTGCAGCTCTTATTTCCATACCAGTCTACAGTCTATTCCTGGCAACAATCATACGTTTCCGCAAAGATCCTCCCTTCTCTACCCCCTTGTTCACAATATGCTTGGTACTGGGGTTCATGGACATAACCAACTTGTTGAATACTTGGGTACTGGTGAAACTGCCTTCGTTCGGTTGGTTTTACATGGATTCCGTTATAAAGAAAAATCCTCAGTTTTGCGCAAGAATTTTTTCGCCAGTTGCTTTTGCAACATTGCTTAGCGCCATTCATGCAGTTCCCATCATGGCGTTCAACCGGTTAACCAGCATTGGTTTTCCGCTCAGACATGAACTGGTAAGATAATCGAATTTAGACTGATTGAAACTTGCCAAAGTTTTAAGAAACGTTTTATTCAATCAATTAGTTTTACCAATTCAGAGTTTACGGAATTATTGCAAAATAGTTTAGATCTGGACAAACTCATTTACCAAACTCATGTTATTCCTCATGGTTGGTGTACCATTCATAATTGTAACTCCTATATTCTTCACTTCCACCACATATCACATAATCAATGGGACAGTTGGTCCAATAACCTTTGACAATCCGAACGTTCATGTGAGTCTATTTTTCTTTTTACACTCGTTTTTCAGATCTAATCATTTTGTTTTGCAGCTATTCTATTTCGGATTCACCACCTTCGATCTCATGATATCAAACATAATTTCGGTCACTTGTTACTCTCTGCTGTTGTACAAAGTTAAGAAACACAACAATCAAGTTGTTGCATTGGTTGAAGATCTGCAACAGTCGCAAATCAGTCGAAAGGTGGAAAGAAGTATGACTCTGTTTGGGGTTGTGATGACTGTCATTATGATTTATTTGTTTCTGTTCCTTATTTTGTTTGCAACCTTTGCTGGTGACATTCAATTCCTGTTAGTATTAAGGGAGGTTCACTTTGTAATGATGGATGTATTATGCTGGATCAATCCATATCTTATTTTGATTCTCAGCAAGCCTGTCAGAGATCATTTCAAAGCATTTGTGTTGCATAGAGAAGTTTGTGCTAATTAATCTAAGAGCATTTATTTGTTCTTTAACTATAACCAGAATTGTCATTGTTTGCTTTTGTTTGATGTTTTATAAGCATACAGTGAAAAGTCAAAGTACATTGAAAGTGAAAGTGTATGAGATAAGTGATATGTGTAGTATAAATATGTACCTTATTACAAAATGTAATTTTCTGTATGTGTGTAGTGATGTGTTTATGAACTTATGCGTTAGCCAAAAATACTTGGAAATAAGATATTGGGATTTTCAACATGCATTGCATGGATCTATCACGCACAACTAACTATTTCTCCTTTTACATATTATGAACATATGTACATTGTGTATGGTGAAAGTGGTAAAGTGTACATATATGTGAATAATGCCGACAACACTACCTATAATTCTACCCAATTGAAGCTTCTTCAATGAAAAGCTGGAAGCAAAATATTTCAAAATGAAGCAAATGCAGATTTGCGTGGCCGGACAAATATTGAAGAGAATATAGTCCAAATGAGCTGCCAGTTGAATACCTTCAGTTATTGGTTGTCTTGGATACGCCTCTAAAACTGAGTTATTACTCCTTCCCAATTTGAACTAAAGTTAACATATCAGAATTACAGCAACGCTCCTGATGACAATCTTAAGATACTTCTTATTCATTACAACCCAAATTTCTCTAATTGTTTACGCTCTATTCCTTGGAACAATCATTCGATTTCGAGAAATTCCACCATTTTCCACTCCACTGTTCACTATCTCACTAGCATTGGGGATAGTGGACATCACCAACCTTTTCGATAACTGGATACTGATCAAATTCCCCTCGTTTGGTTGGTTTGGCATGGATTTTGTAATAAAGCAGAATCCAAACTTCTGGGCCAGTGTTTGGGGACCAGTTGCATTTGGCACGACATTGTCATCGGTTTTTGCAGTGCCTATTCTAGCTCTAAACCGACTGACCAATGTTGGATACCCTTTGAGACATGAACTTGTGAGTTTATTTGATTGTGAGTATATCGATTTAACTGTTTGCTTTTAGATTTGGACAAATAAGTTTCTGAGTTTCATGTTGTTTATTATGATTGGAGTTCCGTTTATTGTTGTACTGCCTATTGCAGTTATTCCGACAACTTACCACATAGTCAATGGAACTGTGGGGCCTGTTACTTTCGATAACCCCAATTATCATGTAAGAAATGACTAACTAACTAACTAACTAACTAACTAACTAACTAACTAACTAACTAACTAACTAACTAACTAACTAACTAACTAACTAACTAACTAACTAACTAACTAACTAACTAACTAACTAACTAACTAACTAACTAACTAACTAACTAACTAACTAACTAACTAACTAACTAACTAACTAACTAACTAACTAACTAACTAACTAACTAACTAACTAACTAACTAACTAACTAACTAACTAACTAACTAACTAACTAACTAACTAACTAACTAACTAACTAACTAACTAACTAACTAACTAACTAACTAACTAACTAACTAACTAACTAACTAACTAACTAACTAACTAACTAACTAACTAACTAACTAACTAACTAACTAACTAACTAACTAACTAACTAACTAACTAACTAACTAACTAACTAACTAAACCAAACTATTACTAAACTATTACTAAACTATTACTAAACTATTACTAAACTATTACTGAACTATTACTGAACTATTACTGAACTATTACTGAACTATTACTAAACTAAACTAAACTAAACTAAACTAAACTAAACTAAACTAAACTAAACTAAACTAAACTAAACTAAACTAAACTAAACTAAACTAAACTAAACTAAACTAAACTATTACTATTACTAAACTGAACTACTACTAAACTAAACTATTAGGAGTAAAATCAAAGTAAAAGAGGGAATTCCACCCCTGTAAAAAACCTGACTGAGTGACTGATTGACTACAACCAAAAAACCCAACCCACAATCTCATAAACAAAAGTAAACACTGTGCAAAGTCAACAAACCTATTATGATCTTTTCAGATCTTCTACTTTGCTCTAATTCTGCTCAGTCTGCTGATATCAAACGCCATCTCAGTCTTTTGCTACTCTTTGCTTTTATACAAGGTAAAGAAACACAACACTCAAGTTGCACCGGTAGTACAAGTTGGGAGTGAAGATCAGCAGAGAGATGCAGACCGAATTCGAAGAGTCGAAAAGAGTATGACTGTGTTTGGTTTTGTGATGGTCTTACTTATGACCTTTCTGTTTGTCTACATGCTTCTGTTTGCCACTGCTACTGACATCGAAATGCTTATGTTGTACAGAGAAATCTATTTTATACTGATGGATGTGATTTGCTGGATTAACCCGTATCTAATTCTGGTGCTCTCTAAACACGTTAGACTCTATTTCAAAGCGTTTGTTATGTGTAGAGAACTTGATCCTGATGAGTAAATGATAGACCGTAATTGGGGCTCGACCGACCGACCGACCGACCGACCGACCGACCGACCGACCGACCGACCGACCGACCGACCGACCGACCGACCGACCGACCGACCGACCGACCGACCGACCGACCGACCGACCGACCGACCGACCGACCGACCGACCGACCGACCGACCGACCGACCGACCGACCGACCGACCGACCGACCGACCGACCGACCGACCGACCGACCGACCGAAGGAACGACCGAACGACCGACCGACCGACCGACCGACCGACCGACCGACCGACCGACCGACCGACCGACCGACCGACCGACCGACCGACCGACCGACCGACCGACCAACCGACCGAACGACCGACCGACCGACCGACCGACCGACCGACCGACCGACCGACCGACCGACCGACCGACCGACCGACCGACCTTGATAAAGAATCAAATAACGAGTTAATGGCTGGGAAACATACTGTGCTATACAATAAGTCAACACAATTCAGTGTGTGCTTATAGACACCAAAATTACGTGTTTATTCCTTAACTTGTTTACCACTAAAACAGTTTATGAATGAAATCAGATCGCACACCAGCAGTATGCATACATTGTACGTATGCCTAACGCGTCTCCTGTAGTCCTGATCTACCGACCACCAACTGCAAAAGATTTTCTAAACTAGTTAAAACTTGCACAAATTCGGATAAATTTGAGGTCTTAATTTCGTTGTTGCTCATACTACGTAGTTCCCAAATGAAACATTTTAATCTTATTGTATGTACTAGTTTTAGTGTTTAACTGAAAGGTTAGTGTGCTAGCTTGCTTACAGCGCTTATGTTGGTTCTCTCTGACTATAGAACTCTCCATACAAGTACATTTAAAAATCACCTGGCATTTCGCACTGGCAAACACCGGCTTCATTAGGCGGCAGGACGCAGTCTGAACAAGTCTTAGGCTGAGGACAGGTACACTCGAATACCTGCATGCCAAATCGGAACTTCTTGCAGGTCAGCGTTTTGCATTTCTCTAAATCATAATTAAGTCAAGAACAGTCTGAAAAATTGCGCGATATTTCTACAAAAGCTTCTACTTCGAAACCATATAACTCACTAGGCTGAGCTGTGAGCTTAGCAACAAGAAGTAAGAGAACGATGCAAACCAAAGCTAGACGAGCCATTGGTACAAGCGCGAGTTGAGTAGCACCGGCAGACACTTAGGACAGGCAGATTGAATGGAAGACATTTATTCAGAACTGAACTGCACAATCGGCTGGATTGCTAGATACGGCACGGCGCTGGAGTATAAAAACGCAGTTGCTAAGCCACCCCATGTCTTTTCAGACCACAAATACACGTGTTACATAGAGATAAATCACGAAACAGGTACGAAACAGTCCCTGACTGGTTCCATCAATAATGGCTACATGCAACTTTTCTTACAGCAGTTTGCAGTTTTGTATTATTATTATGCCAAATTTGGTCTTTTCTGTTGTTTTTCTAACAGTTTTGAGTCAGTCTGGCCTATTATACATCACAAAGGTCAATTTTCTAACTGAAAAATGACATAAATTAGCTATTTTTAGCTTGAGTTTTTTCCGACCCTTAGGAAAAAAACCGTTTTTTTTCCCAAAAAATCGAAAAAAAAACACCGGAAAAATCACACCTCACATCCCTGATTCAATGTTTAACAATCAATTTAGGTTTCTAATGCTATGTCCTCATTTATATCAAAGATGCAAACAGTAATGTGATTAATTTATTCTACTGCAGCTGAAGAAAATAAGATGACAGCTGACTGTCTGATCAGTTATGCAGATTCTTGCTGCTGCTTATATAATCACAGCAGCGGTTTTGTCTTTCAATTCTGTTTAACGTAACTTTGTCCCGGCAAGAAAGTGTTTAAAATTTCAGACCGCCGATTGTTGTGTACTTGCACGAAATTGCTTTGATTAATTAAAATGTTAATTAATAAATGATGATTAATTAATTGATTAGAGTGATTAATTGTTGCACGAAAACAATTTAGAATAGAATCACTGTGCAGCACTGCACCACCTGCAAGCTTGCACACCTACAGTTGAATTCATAGTAAAACACGCAACAATCCAAATCCTGGTGTGCTACACAATCTAAAACGTTTCGTCCTCAGTCTATCGATGTGACTCGAATTTTCTGGATTTATCCTGCCAGAAACTGGGTACATATTGTGTGTAAGTTTGGCGTAACACTTCTAGATTGAATGAAAGGTGAAAAAGCGAGGCATGCGCAATGGCGTAGTTGGGAATCGAACCCAGCACCTTTGGATTGCCGGTCCGATGCTCTAACCACTAAGTTACACGCCGATGCCAGTCCAACACCTTAAGCTCAATATTTGAGAGCCGGTCATGAGGAGAGGCATCAAACTGAAGCTGATCAACGACGTCAGGAGCCGTCTGAGAAACCAGCATTACGGCCGATGCCGGTTTACTCCTCCTCGGCCGGGCGGCCGCTGGGAGCTGTCAGCACCATGACGTCACCACGCCAGGCACTCTCTTAGTACCTGGCGCCCAACAGCATGGCTTGAGTGGCTTGGCAGTGAAAGAAGGGCAAACGTCCGAGATGACGATATAAGGGGTAACGAAATGGACCGTGCAGGTCTGATCGTAGGGCCGTACATTGTACGACCCCCCGCCAGATCGGATCGGATCGGAAACTGAAGCTGAGCTCGCGTTAGATTTTTGAACCGAAAACTCAAAATCAGGATGGTCTGTCGACATTTTGGCTAATTCAGAGTATCGCTTCTAAAGTTACAGAAATGATTGGGATTGAGATTGGATATAACATACTGACTGAGCGCTCAAAGGACACATTTGAGGATTCATTGACCTCTTGTATCAGGAGGTTTGATTGATTGATTGATTGTAGGGGGCGGGATAGGAATACCTCTAGCGTTAGGCCACCCATGGGCCCATCACGCAAACCCCATAGAAGTCATAGAACTTAATGGTGAGCTAGAGGTCAGGGAATCTCCTAGATTCTTTAATGAATCTCAGGAGATCTGAGCTCACAACTTCTAATATCCTCAGGTGACATAATGTCACCCCCTAGGGTACGGAGGAGGAGGTTTAAGGTACCCTATCAGTAGTGTTGTAAAATTATGAAATTTGAATTTCAATTCAATTGCAATTAAATTATGGGCTCAGTTTTTAATTTCAATTAAATTAAATCAAATTAATTGAAATAGTTTTCCATTATTTTCAATTACAATTATATTTTCAATTAAATTATGGAACATCGGAAAATTTCAATTATGCAAATTTTTCAATTATTTTTTCAATTTTTTGAAAATTATTGTAATTTTGCTGTTAAAAGACAGTGACAGTGATTCAGGACTTAGAAAAATGTCCATGTAAAAGCTTAGAGACACCTGGTTAGCCTGCTGTCCAACCAGGCGAGAAAATTTTATATTGATGCCTTTTAAAAACGCATAAGATGGCATTCTGGGGGAAATTTACAGTTAGTTCATTATCTGTTTGTCTCACGGGGTGGCCAGATATGGCCACCCCCCATATTCTACAAATCCATATCATAATCATATTTTTCGCAGTCATATTATTAAAATATGAGTGCGGCTCGCAAATAATATGATATGATATTATATTTGATATTTGGCCGTTGCGTCGCTTGCATACCGGCACTGCGCTCCGACGTTTAAGAGTGAATAGGAAATAAACAAGAAGACAGTAGGATGAGTCAGTAGAACATTGACCGGTTTGGACCTGGATTTAGCAATTGCCTGTTGGTTTGGACCTGCGTTTGCTTATTAATAGGGATACAAGGTAGCTAGAAATTCTAGCCTTTCGTCCATGCCTCTAGACTTCTTTCATCCTCCTCAGCTGCTTGAAGTAGAGAGTTGCCTCCAGCCGCTTGTCAACAAGGGACTATTAGCTAAACAGCTCTCAAGTCTCAGTCTCTCAAATTAGTATACTATATTAGTAGTATAAAATATAAAAGTTTGTGGCTATAGTATAAAATGTTGTGGCTAAACTATAAAAGTTCGTGGCTAAAATATAAAAGTTTGTGACTAAAATATAAAAGGTTGTGGCTAAAATATAAAAGTTTCTGGCTAAGATATAAAAGGTTGTAGCTAAACTATAAAAGTTTGTGGCTAAAATATAAAAGGTTGTGGCTAAAATATAAAAGTTTGTGGCTAAAATATAAAACGTTGTGGCTAAAATATAAAAGTTTCTGGCTAAGATATAAAAGCTTGTGGCTAAAATATTGAACTAATCTATTCAGATATCATCTAACTTTGAACATACGTAGCTAGCACGTGAACAATTTGCCCGCCCGTGTGTCAAATAAGGCCGCCAGATTGCTCCACTAGTGTACGTAATTAAGACATGGTCCATTGTCTGACCCCTGCCCTGCCTGTCTGACACGCAGGCAGGTTTAATTACACTTAACAGGCCAGCTGATCGCAGGTGGAAAGAGAGGCGGACAAACGGCCTACCCTGCCCTTTGGGCGATATGACTAGAGCGCGTAATCTGAGACAGCATGCAGTAATTGGTTGTGAATGGGCTGATGTGTGAAACAATAATGTAGAAGTCAAAAATAAGTCCATCAGGCGCTACTAGCCTGTCTAGACGAGTAAGAAGGCTGCTCACTCCAAAAAAAGCTTGTCTAGTTATTGTTCGATTTACAAATTCATATTATTTAGCGAATATGAATATGACTTTTCGCAAATAATATTGGTACGTCATATTTCCTGTAATATGCATATTATTTTGAGGCCGTGAAATAATATGAAATATAATATGACCATATCTCATATCATATTATTACCGTGAGACAAACAGATATTACTATATATCAGTGCATAATCTAAAGGTTTCCAGCATTTTTGAGCAACATCACTTCCTAGGTAACTTTGCCAAAAAGGGGGTGTCAGTCAACCCACCATACATCCAAAAATCACTGTTTTGGCTTTTATGAACTACGAAATAAAAAGCAGATCATAAAATATTACAAAACATAGTGAGGTCAGTATAAAGAGGTGACAAACCCTAACTAGGTTTTTATTTGAAGTCCTTAGCGCCTCTAATACTTACACATTTTCTGACATTCACCACAGGAAATAATTGAAAATATAATTGAAATTCCAGGCGAATTTCAATTAAATTACAATTAAATTATGGCCCAACTTTTGAATTTCAATTAAATTAAATTAATTGAATTGAAATTAAAAACGGGTCAATTATGCGAATTTCAATTACAATTAAATTAATTTTTTACATCACTACCTATCAGGAGGTTTAATGAATCATAAAAATTTTAATCCAAATCCATTAAGAACTGTCTGAGAACAGTACGTTTTATAACATAAAAATTAGTAATTTCTATAAGCCAGCCAGTAATTTCTGTAAGTACTTGAATTCTTTGTCGGGTGGGGTCCATAAATTGTCTCGGGGTGGGCCGGCTATTGGCTAACCCATAGTAGTGTGCCTTAGACGTGCAATCTGCACATCTGACTTGTAAGGCTTTATTCTTCTATACCATTACCATTACATACTGCCACAGATTCAACGGATGATATCACTACCACACGGAGAACATTCGAGAAAATGTTTTTTGCTTTCATCCTCTTCTTTCGGGTACAAGGCATTATTGCAGTAGAAGTAAACTCTTTCCCCTTTTAAGTAAACAGCACCTGTTAGCTGTATTTCTGCCCAAATTAGCGATTTTGACGTTTTTTAGCCGAAAAATAGCTATTTTTGAGCGTTTTAACTGCCCAACCCCCTTCCAAAAGTAGGGCTCAGATCCCCAACGCCCCCTCCCGCTTTCGGCGGATGACCTGTTACATGTAATACTGTAGATTAATTTAGATTTACACACTCCAATCCTTGCCGCAGCCGTGTGGACAGCCGTTTCTTTCTCTGCATATCTGATGATATTCTTCATCAGTGAGGTTCACTTGAAGCGTATTTACCAGACACAGAGCAAAAAGCAAACTGAAGTAGAGAAACATCGTATTGGGAGAGCGGCCAGACAGACAGACGTTCTGCAATACGACTGTAGGTCAAGACACTTATGTATGTATATATAGCATAAAGACCACCCATTTTGCTGCTGAGAGCGCAATCCTGATAGACATCACGGTGGCATCTCTCCCTAGGTGGGTGGTGGTGCAGCTATTTTTAGCTGAAGACTCGATTCTTCCGTAAATAAGCTACGGGGTTGTTTTAAGTTTTGCCGCTTTTCACCCTCCACTTTGAAACGTAAAATAAGCCTATTGGCAATCGGCATATCTGACTTGTAAGGCTTTATTCTTCTATACCATTAGCATTACATACTGCCACAGATTCAACGGATGATATCACAACCACACGGATAACAGTCGAGAAAATGTTTTTTGCTTTCATCCTCTTCTTTCGGCATTTTATTGCAGTAGAAGTAAGTAAACCTGTAACTTTTCTCTATCGAATAAAGCAATGTCAGCGGTTTTCTGCAATTTTAATTTTTTTATGCCGGACCCTACTTTGAAAGAGTTATCGTTTATGGTTTATTACAACGCACATGAACACCTGACAGACCAGTAACGAACCCATAAAGGGCCGATCCGATCCGATCCGATCCGATATATTGAGGGGGCCTGTACGGCCCTATGATCAGACCAACATGTCCATTTCATTACCCCATATCATCTCTCTTCATTTCGGATACTATCACCAACGCAAGGCTCAACCAGCCTTGGGGGATATCTAGCGGTTAGGTATACCCGAGGCTTTAATCAACCTCAGGAGGTCCCTAACGGTTACATCGCTCAGGTCCTGGGTGGTAAGATATCTACTGCCCAGAATAACTTGTCTACGTCCAGCCAATGCATCACATTCTGTGACCAAATGTTCAGGCGTTTCCTCCTCCTCTAAGCAAAATGAGCATGTTGGATCATCCACCAAGCCCATGATGCTGAGATGTCTATTAAGGTTACTACTGTGTCCAGTTAACCAACCGACCACCAGTTTCAGTTCCCTTCTACTAAGACTAAGTAATTCTCTGGTCACCACCAATCTGGGTCCCAGAATGAACTGCTTAGATTGCCTACAGTCGGTTCGTAGATCCCAGGCAGTTTGCAGCTGGTTCTTTGCCCAACTTCTTAAATCTGTTCTCACTTTCCTAACTGAGATGCCAAGGGCCGGTTCCGGCCCTATAAGTGGCAACTCAGCAGCTGCCCGAGCTAGTCGGTCAGCCTGATCATTTCCCTCCACTTCCGAGTGTCCAGGTACCCACATCAGCTGTAGCTTCTTACGAAGCGCCAGTCGTTGTAGTTCCCTAACACACTCTGCAACCAACTTAGAGTTGACGCGTGGAGATACTATTGCTCTTAGAGCTGCTTGACTATCTGAGCAAATACAGATCTTCTGCTCTAGACAGTTAACTAATCCAGGAGTCCTGGCGCAGTTCAGTATAGCATAGACCTCCGCCTGGAAAACTGTTGCATACTTTCCCAGGGGAAAGGAATCCTCTACCCCCAGTCTCTGTATAAATACTCCTGCTCCCGAATTCTCTAAACCTGTTAACCTGGAACCATCCGTATAACAGTAGAGAGTGTCGGTTGCATTAGGAGTATTACCCTGCCAGACCTCCCTACTCGGAAAGTCGACCTGATATTTCTTATCAAACACGTAATTGGGTAGTTGTTGGTCACTTGGGAATTGGTACAGTGGCGATAAATCGCACAATTGTGCCCAAACACTACAATGACCACGACCTACCCTGTGCCACTGCTTAGTACTTTTAAGTCTGTAGCAGGTCGCCATCGCTTCCACTTGAATCCAAGTGTGTAGCGGTGGAAGACACAACAGAACTTCCATTGCTGCTGTGGGTGTTGTTTGTAGAGCCCCTGTTATGCATAGACACGCCAGTCGTTGTAAACGGCCCAGCTGTGCTTTTGCGCATTCCAGGTTTTTCCGTTTCCACCACACCACAGCAGCAAAAGCTATCATAGGTCTAATGGTCACAACATAGAGCCACTTGACCACCTTAGGAGACAGTCCCCAATTCTTCCCAACAGCTCGTTTGGCTTGACAGAAAGCTGCTTTGGCCTTGGAGCATCTGGTTTCAAGGTGAACTGCCCAATCTAACCGGGAGTCCAAATAGACTCCCAGATATTTTACTCGCTTTACTAACTGGAGCCGCTTCCCATAGATCTTAGGGAGCTTAAGCCCAGTTAGCAGCCGTTTCCTTGTGAAAAGGATCGCTTCCCATAAAGGGCCACATGCGAGGCAATCACCGGGGTCGAACCCCTACTACGTGTCTAACGATGGGTGCATGGCAGGCAGAGTTGCTACCACTACACCACAGACGCAATTAGCCTCAGATCAGCAAAAATGTGTAGATGTTGAGTGTTAAACTATTCAAGGTGAACTCTGTTCCAAATTGGTTTTTAGATGTCGAAATTGCTGACATTCTTACACGTTCACGGTCTGGCTTGGCGATAGGTTCGGTCTGGCTTTCCGCTATGTTGTTTCAGATTGTCTTGGTTCAGTGCAGTAAACTGGTATACTGCACGTTATTTTTTAAATTATTTCAACTGCAAGCATCACCTGAACATCTAAAACAACAACTTTTGAGTTTGCGACTGGTTGAAAACGCGTTTCTGAGGGGGTCCGAAACAGCTTCCGGACACGTAGTATGAAACTGCTTTATGATATGTCTGCAACAGCTTTCCTATACGTCTGAAACAACTTTCTGATATGTTCACTTTCATTTTTTGTTTTCCGATAGGTTGGCCAAGTACGCCATATCAGGTCGTTTGCAAAGGGTTAAGTGGAACTAGACATGTTTTTGCTCTAGTTGTTCTTGTATACTTTTGACTAGGCCTCAGCTGACCTGTTTGTCTGGCAGGACAGCTCGTCACGTGCTCTATCTCCTAGCACCTATAGCCTAATTTGATAGTTTCTCATGCCACTTATTCTTAACTTCACTCTTTTCTCAATAAAAATATTCAGCTTTATAGGTTCCACGATTTAGAAAAAAGCACTCGTATATTTTCAGGATACTAACTTGCGAATACTGACATGCAATGCGATAACGAAAAGGAACAAACAAAAACGGGCGTCGTGTTTCAAAGAGTGGGCGGCACAGAAAACTTGATTCTCCTGTTGCAAACAGCTGATACGGCCTGCGCTGCTGTTCAAAGAATAGTATTGGCTTTTTGCGCATCCGACATAGTGCAACATGGCCGACCTTTTGTATCCCTGTCTGCTCTTCATGCTTTTGCCATTGTCGTCCTGTTTCTCAAATCGACAGGGACCTTTAATCGAAGCAAGAGGGCAGCACCGTTGCAGCCGCTAACAAAAGTTGTTGAAATCGGACAGAATCTCACTTTGAATTGCTCAGACGGTATTTTGTCTTCAATAAAAACCTGGGTGCCTCCCGACAATCAGGTTAATAGTTTTTTCTAATTTATTTCCGTAAACCATCGCACAATTTTTATTGTTTTAGCATTTCGTTGGATATTCGGATCCTAAAAATGATAACCGCTGGACGGAAACAAAAACCGAGACTGGGAAAATACTGACAATTTCAAAGACGCGTCAAAGTGACACTGGGATTTACAGTTGCAAGAAAAATGATGAACTTGTTCTAGGCCCCGGTAGTCCTGTCGATGCATCTGAATCTGTTTCGACACAAATTTATGTCTTCGTCAGGGGTACGGTGTATGCTCATACACTGCACATTATTGTATACATAACCTGAAAGCGAAATTGGTTCATTTTAGGCCCGAGCCAATCGTTTTTGCATTACAAAAATCCAGAAACTCTCCTGACCTCCTTGAGACCCAACGAACCAGACCACATTCCATGTTTAGTGACAGATCCCTCCAGTAAGGTGAAACAGTTTGTTAATGGACAAGAAGTCTCGGAAGACTACAATCCTATGTAAGTATAGTTAATTTTCCCGGCTTGGAATTACCGATTCAAAATGGTATTTCAGGAAAGGTTTTCTTGTTTCTGCAAATGATCTCAACTTACCGGATGAAACCACCGAAGTGTCAGCCTTGTGCAAAATTGAAAATTCAGATGACGCAATCACAATTCCCGCTTCTGTGCGTCCTGAATCTGCTTTAGTAGTCTCAATCAAGGCCAGTAACGTCTGGAACCGCTACATAAAAACCGCCAAATCCAAGCGAGCAGCACAACCAGTTTATTTGGTCTGTTCGGTCAAAGATGTCGACCAGCCACAAAAGGTCCAGTTCGAGTGGCAACTTCCGGCACAAAACGAACTAACCATTAGCACTAGCAGAGTATTAAGGCCAAACTTGGCCGGTCTCATTCTAAAGTGTTGATTTCAGTGCAGTGTAGTGACACGCGTCTGTCAGGGGCCAACCAAAGCAGTGGCAGGGGTTGTGAAGAGTGAACTGAGGGTCGGCTCTACAGCTTTTGAACCAATCAAACTAACAGATGCTGGAAATTACACCTGCACTGCACGTTATTTCGAAAAGGAGAACAGCACCACAACGGAAGTTCAGGTGTCACCAACCCGGGGACAGTATGACATTGCTGACAATCAGTGGACGCGCGTCCCCAGCGGTTTTGCTGATCTTAGCATTACACTGAATGTATTTCCCGACAAGGAGCCCCAACCTGAGATTGCCTGGTTTCATGTAAATCGATCGTAACTAATAGTTGAGCAACATTTTGACCATCTCTGTTTGCAGAGTTTTGTAGATCCAATCAAGAAAATGCAGCACCTTCTCATAGTGTCATCGGGCAAAAGACTGGTCGAACCCACAAATGTCGCTCGCGTCAGAACAACTTCTAAAGGAAGAAAGAGATATTATAAAGGACTGGCCTTCGACAATGGCGCTTTCACTACTGCCAACACTTCAGGCACGTAAGTACACAGCTTCGCGGAATTCTTTTCTTTGACACTAAAATAAAAGATTTTTAAGCTAAACTTGACAAAAATTGTCTACTTAGTTTAATTTTTTTTAAATTAGTCTTATTAGTAACCGGTAAGACTACCCGGAAGCGCGGGACGGTCAACAGACTAACACGCCCCAAGCAGCGATCAGCAACGGAACCAGCTGGCTGCCCAGGGAACGGCGTATGGGAGCAGGACGTGCGCCCCCGCAATCGCCTAATACGGCCGCCTCAGACGACCACAGATGAGTGAGAGGAGGTAGACTGAGCGTTCTTCCCAGCCTACTTGCCATCGACTCCTCTTTGCGACAAACACAAACAGTAGCTGCGTGGAGGGGTGAACGTGTGCAGTGGCCTCGCTGGCTTAACCACTCGACCAACTTGCTGGCTCGGCTCTACTTCTTTTTAAACAATTTTCTCTAACATGGAGGGACAATTGGTCTTGAACATCTCTGCCTTTCAGATACCAACTTCACTTGATAGCCGGCAACGATCTGGAGGCATTTGTGCACAATGAGACAATCATTGCAAACGCAACTGAGGTCACGGTCGACGGCAAGCTGATGACTGCAAACTTGAGCCACCAATTGGACCCAAACTTTCTGATCCTCAACAAGGAGTACGCAGTTGTGTGTAGTGGAACTGACTCCCCAGTCTTACCCCAACTTTCCGCTGAGCAGTGTTCGACTGAGGGCAAGTGCAAAAAGATCAATGGGCAAATTATGAATGGCACTTTCAAAAGTGCTTTGGTGAGTGACTCAGAGATTAGACTACGTATAGAAGACGTATAGATATCAAGCGTTTAGGTGTACCGATTCACTGCAAATCATTCAACTTTCAACTTCAAATGTACGGCGTCGCGAAGTGCAAATCATCCGCTAGAGGCGGTGCCAAGCAAGTCGGTTACGCTGGAAGCCATTGTTAAGCCCGATTTATAATGACGCTTCGGCCAACCGCGCTGCGCATAGCCTCGGCCGAACGCGGGCCGGGCAGCGCGATCTGAGCTTTGTCAGTTTGCAATATGTGAGTTGACCAAAATATGACCAATATGACCAAATGTCAGTTTACAATAGCGCCGCGCCGGGAAGCCTAACACACCGTAATTATACTGTTGATGTGCATGTTTACACCAATTGATTGGCACTAGTTTAGCGTTTGTTGTTGGTACTGTAATTATAAATAGATCCTTCTCTCAAAATGGCAAAATTCAGACAGATTAGCCGAAAGAAACGTGCTGTGTTGTTGATGGGTGTTTTGACTGGAATCGCTATTGTGGGCAGCCAGCGAACGAGTCGAATACGTTGGGGAGTCCACCCTATTCAACAATTGCGAGAGGCCTTTGGCGATTTTCATCATCTCTTTTCTCAGTCGAGACAGTTTGAGGACCGTTTCGTGCAGCAGTACAGAGTGACCCCGGACCAGGGGGGGTCCAACTCGACCAAATCTCAAAATATGATGGGCGCCAACAAAGTTGCCGCCTTATAGCTCGTGAACGCTTGAACCGATTGAAACAGTTTTGCCACCGTTCGATGCAGAATTGACATGGCTTTCTAACACTGTGCTCAGCGCCGCCCCAGTGTGGTGCACTTTTTATCTAGGTAACTAGGTATATCTAGTATTACCTAGTTAATATTCGGGAAAAGTACCTAGTTTTACTTTACCTAATTGCTGGTTACTCTATTTTACCTAGTTTTACTTTACCTAGTTTTAAATCCACATAACTAGGTACTTCTAGGTAGAACAAGTTTACCTAGTTTGATATTTTCGGTTTTACTTGTTTTTTTCAGTCAGCAAACCTTCAAATTTCCGGCTTTCCAACAATTACAGTGGC
Organism: Sabatieria punctata; assembly: GCA_030248155.1. NCBI lineage: Eukaryota > Metazoa > Nematoda > Chromadorea > Araeolaimida > Comesomatidae > Sabatieria > Sabatieria punctata. The sequence goes on from JASANB010007944.1 coordinate 59,321, forward strand.
CCAGAGAATGAATTTCTGACTTATTTGATCTATAAAATACAAATATTTACTTGAACTGTGTCAAATTTCGCAAATTTTAACTCCACTAACTTTATCATTGTTCTATTGAACCAAAAATAATATTTTGACTTGATTTCGAGCGTTTTAGGTTTACCTAGTATTACCTAGTTTTTCTGGGCTTTACCTAGTATTACTTTACCTAGTTTCTTAGCTGAGAACCTTACCTAGTATTACTTTACCTAGTTTTTTAGGTGACAACTTTACCTAGTATTACTTTACCTAGTTTCAAATTTTAAAAATGCACCACACTGCGCCGCCCTACCTTCAACTGTTCGCCCAAAATTTTAATTCTATTGAAGGTGGGCAGTGGGTTGAAAAGCAGGTAAAGTTTCAGATCTTGCTATTTCCTCATTTCTAACCGAAGAAGGCTCGCCAACCCTTTATTCGACGCAGCTCAGCGAGATCTATAATTGAGTGTAACTCACTTTTTCCTAGCTGCCTTGGTTCAATTTTTGTGAAGCTGTAAAGATATGGCCTGAAAACGTGTGTTTCAGACCCGGATTTTTTAGCTGTTTCTGTGTGCCGTGCCCTTGTGCGTGGTTTGACAACGCTATCCCGCACACCAAAAGATTCGTCACAGTCAGCGAAATTTGAAAATGATGCTCATTTGTGGCTGCGTTGCTTTGCAACGTTTCTATGGCCGTTAAATTAATGCTGATTTTGCGTCACAAGGCAAGGCAGGCGGGTTCGACTTGGCTTACCCGTAGTAGTGTGCCTTAGATGTGCAATCTGCATATCTGACTTGTAAGGCTTTATTCTTCTATACCATTAGCATTACATACTGCCACAGATTCAACGGATGATATCACTACCACACGGATAACATTCGAGAAAATGTTTTTTGCTTTCATCCTCTTCTTTCGGGTACAAGGCATTATTGCAGTAGAAGTAAACTCTTTCCCCTTTTTTTACGTACTTCCCGCGCAGTAGTCGGGTACTTTCATCCATTTCACATCCATCCATTTCCAGTTCACGAATCATCTGATCAACATCACAGTACCCGTAACCATTTTTTCCCACTTGAACTAAACTCAAAAGATACTCTGTACATCATACATGTAACAGAGGTCTGCCCCCCCACCTGACTTAGGCCAGACCCCCCGAAACGATTTTTCTGGCAACTAATTTTTTAGCGAATTTTTGCGATTTTTTGGACACAAAAATGGCCAAAATCGCCTGCAAAACAGCACTTTTTAGCTGTTATTCAGCCCAAAATTAGCGATTTTGTCGCTTTTTTAGTGCACAAACCCTTCAAAAATCTGGGTTCAGACCCCCCAACGCCCCCTCCCGGTTTTGGCGGATGACCTGTTGCATGTATGACTGTACATTAATTATTATATACAAGTGTACAACATACCCCAATCCTTGCCGCAGCCGTGTGGGCAGTCGTTTTTTTCTTTGCATATCTTATCCCTACTGGGTGCTTGATGCGTATTCACCAGACACAGAGCAAAAAGCAAACCGAAGTAGAGAAACATCGTATTGGGAGCAGTGTGGTGCACTTTTTATCTAGGTAACTAGGTAACTAGGTATACCTAGTATTACCTAGTTAATATTGGGGAAAGTACCTAGATTCACTTTACCCAGTTGCTGGTTACTCTATTTTACCTAGTTTTACTATACCTAGTTTTAAATCCACATAACTAGGCACTTCTAGGTAGAACAAGTTTACCTAGTTTGATATTTTCAGTTTTACGTGGCTTTTTCAGTCAGGAAACCTTCAAATTTCCGGCTTTCCCACAATTACAATGGCCCAGAGAATGAATTTCTGACTTATTTGATCCATAAAATACAAATATTTACTTGAAATGTGTCAAATCTCGTAAATTTTAACTCCACCAACTTCATCATTGTTCTATTGAACCAAAAATAATATTTTAACTTGATTTCGAGCGTTTTAGATTTACCTAGTATTACCTAGTTTTTCTGGGCTTTACCTAGTATTACTTTACCTAGTTTCTTAGCTGAGAACTTTACCTAGTATTACTTTACCTAGTTTTTTAGGTGACAACTTTACCTAGCATTACTTTACCTAGTTTCAAATTTTTAAAATGCACCACACTGATTGGGTTGGGAGACCGGCCAGATAGGCAGACGTTCAGCAATATGACTGTAGCGAAGACAATTAATGTATGCACATATAAGGACCACCCATTTTGCTGCTGAGAACGGAATGCCGATAGATCCACATGACTGTGGCATCTCTTCATAGGTGGGTGGTGAAGCTATTTTTAGCTGAGAAATCGATTCTTCCGCAAATAAACTACGGGCTTGTTTTATCCCCTTCGAGCAAACCATCTAACTCGGGCTAATTCTTGTCGAGCTAATTTGATTTTTTTACCAAATTGTGACTAGCTGATCCGATGAGAGCGTTCCGATTAGAAATTCGTCGTTCGGGCTCAGTGGGAGGATTAGAAACAAACTGAAGCCGCTTATATGACGCCGTTCTGATTTGATTTTATTTCGAATTAGACCGATATCAATTGTAGTCATACACGCCCGAAATCAAAACCAATCAGGTCCTAATCGGCTCCAGATATGAAGAACTCGGTTAATCGCGCCGATTTCAATATTACGCCTCCAGAGAGGATTGGAAACGCTAATCCGGTAGCAGTTTCGATATTGACTTACGATATTGTTCCTAATTGGGAAGTACTTCAATACCGCGCTAACTTTCATACGCCATAATGGCGTGGAGTCTTCTCCAAAGGTATAAGCCTTTGGCTTGTGTATGCAAACTCCATTTTCTGCCCAAAATATAAACGGATAAAACGGTTAGCGGAATAAACGCAGTAACCGCCTTCTCAGCGTCACTTCTCAGATTTTTGGGCAGAAGAGCAGCCAGAAATATGAAAGATCAGATAGCTCCATACATGTAGTACCTACGTAGTTGAGGTAATTCCGAGCTAGGCCAAGCCTGATTTTCGTACACATCGCCCCTGCTGGATTTTGGAGAGAAGCTACTGAAACCTTATTTCGAGATCCACAGTAGATAAATTCAGGGGCTCCAAGCATAGATGCTTGTACCGTGTACCAAAGCTTAGTTTCACTGCTCCGTGGTGAATACTTTTATTTACTAATTTAATTTACCTACTTCCTACAAGCGATAGATATTTTATCTGAAAAAACCTCAGCCTGTTTTTTTTCGAGTTTCCTAATTTAGGCTCAAATACAGCAAAAAACTTAGTGGCGATTTTTGCAATTGTAATATCTGAAATTATAAAAATACTCTAAAAATTACTAGCCTACGTAATATGCCTACTAGCCAGGGCTGTTGGGTCGGTTTTTTTCCTCGGTTTTTTTCGTTTTTTTCCGGAAAAAAACCGGTTTTTTTCCTAGGGGCTCAGAAAAAAACTAAAATGCGGAAAAAAACTCAAGTAAGTTTTTAAAGGAAAGAGGCGGAATAACTGGCTTAATTCGCTTCAAATGTTTTGAATTTACGTTAATAGAAGCTTTACAAGCATTTCCATAGCATAACTTAGCTGTTTTTGGCAAAAATTACCGGTACCATTTTCAGGCTACTTTTATTATTCTATTTTTGTTGTATTAAAATCAAATTACTACTCTAAAACATAAAATTAGTGCATTTCGTAATAAAACTCACGCTATTTCGTTGAATTCTGCAATAAAAAGCGATTGTTAAAAATTTTTTTTGTCATCTCGGAAAATAACTTTTGGAAAAAAACCGGAAAAAAACAGGAAAAAAACCGGAAAAAAACCGGCTTGAGTTTTTTTCCGGAAAACAAACAGCCCTGCTACTAGCCTAGCCTACTATATTTTAGGCTACGTAATATGTCAAATATGGCGACTCGTGGCCTGTCGCTCCGACGGCTTTGTGTTACTCGGGCGATAAAACTTTGACTTTTGACTTTAGCCACAAAAATATTGTAGGAGGGAAAAAATACGTCCGGTTCAAGCAAGATCCCTATTACATTGTATCAAGCTGTAGTAAATTTGCATTGAACACAGACCAGAATAACGATGCAACAAGACAGGTTTAACCCAAAACCCCTAAACCAGAAATCTCTAGCGAATCGAGTCACCATAAATCTTTCTCTAGACACCGTTCTCAACTTTCCTTGACCGCTTCAGAACGTGGTAAAACAGTCGTGGACCTGAAAAAGGTGGCTTAAACAAGAAAACAGGTCCCTGGACACTTTTCATTTTAATCATACACCACTTACGACAACTGAGATGGCAGTGACTTAGATCTCCCCGGAACGATACAATTTGTAGATGGAGTGCTTCGCACAGCACCTGTCCAGCCTCTTTGCCGCAGTTCCTTGTAAACGGAGCACTTAAGCAGTCCAGATACTCTTGCGCGTACCTGCAACCGCCGGACGTTCAACTACAGCACCTTCTACTAGCCCCATACCCATTGCCATCATTTTAGACAAAGTATCATTAAGCATACCTTAAGCCTAAAGCCTAGCCAAAGCTTTATTACAAGTGGTTAATTAAGAAATATATTACCGACAGAGTTTGTCCTTGTGTTGTTCAGTCTTGTTTGCAAAGTCCTCCTGGCATGTCTCCAGTTCTTTCAGGCATTTCTGTTGCGTACTTTTGAAACAATCCCAATTTTTGACGATCACTAAATAAGGACAAGTCTCGAAGGCAAAAATGAAAAACAACCCCGCAGATTTTTTACTGTAGACAGCCGAAAATCTCTACTGATTTGAATGAATCTTTGCTAAATGGTAGATAGTGTAGCGATTAAAACAATCCAGCAGATTTTTTTACTTTTGCAGACCGATTTCAATTAATCCTTTTTGATCCGATCCGATCCGATCAGATGTGCGGGGGCCTACGGTCCTATGACAGACCTATGTGGTCCATTTCCATTTCGTAACAATAGCGATTCCGTATGCATTTAATAATAAAACAGATTTCCACTGCCGAGACCTAGTGAGACTTTTCTGCGAAACTAACCGAGTGTGTGCTACTAGTAAAGCCTCCTTAGGCCTCAGCAGTGTAGTAGGAAAAGAATCCGTTTTATTATGAAGTGCAACGAAACTCATAACAATCCAAAATCACTGTTTTGACTTTGAGAGCAAATATCTCAGAAATTAGGCAGCCCAGTATTTTGACAGAAATTGCACTTGTCTCTCAAGAATTCATTTATCTTTCATTCAGAAATAAAAGATTCGCTCAAAGCGGATGAGTAAAAGTAAAAAATCTGCTTTGGTTGTCTTGTGTCGGATCCTATTTACCAGGGATGGATATTTTTCCGAAAAAAACCTCGGCCTGTTTTTTTCCGTTTTTTTTCCTGTTTTTTTTCCGAAATCGCGGAAAAAAACCCCAGCTCAAGTTCTCGGTATCCTAGCCTGGTTTTATGGTTCTAACGCTTTCTAGCGCCTTCCTCAGTCTTTTCAGACCAGAAATAGATATAAATCACGAAACAGGCATGAAACAGTGCCTGACAGATTCCATCAATAACGCTATATATAAATTTTCTCACGGCAGTTTGCATTTTTGTTTTATCATGCCAAATTTGGTCTGTTCTGTTGTTTTCTAACAGTTTAGAGTCAGTATGGCCAATTATACATAGGAAAAGTTCATTTTTCAACAGAAAAATGACATAAATTAGCTATTTTTAGGTTGAGTTTTTTTCCGCGAATTACGTTTTTTTCCGACCCTTAGGAAAAAACCGGTTTTTTTCGGAAAAAAAACGGAAAAAAACACACCTCACGTCCCTGCTATTTACTATGCAGATGACCAGTGATAAAAGACAAGAAGGAGAAGAGAACAAACCATCGTAAGCTTTGCCACATTGGAACTGCAGTTGGCTGGCAAAAATATAGTAGACATGTGCATCTGGCGCTGGAACACCCATCGCCTCCAATGCCGAAACAGTCAGGCATTGGTTGATCTGCTTCTGCCCCATGCATGTGATGTAGCTCTTTGCTGCTCTAGATTTAGTTCTACATGTATAATAACAAATTATTAACTGTAACCTTTGTAATAAACCTTTGTAATAAACCTAAATAAATTTTCGCGAATTTTCTTTCCCTGGTCCGGCAGAAACCCAACCAGGCACTTTCAAAATTTACACCCCACCTTTGTAAAACCCTGGATACTCCACTGGTGTACATACGTACATACATTTGTACTACGTACGTAGGGGGGTAGCAGGGGTTATCCCCAGCTGGAAACGCAAATCACATTTTTTCACCAACTGGAGAAAAAATTAGGGAGCCCCTTTTACTGTTTCCCAACAAAGTTAATAGCAAATAGCAAGTTAATCTATTTTTTGGCGAATAGCAAATGCCTAGCAAGTGAATTTTGGGCAAAGCGCCGTCTAGCAAATAAATAGCTAGTTTATTTGGGATTGCGGGAGCGAGAAATTTGCTAGCAATTTGCTAGCAATTTACTAGCAATTTACCAGTCTCAGGCATATTCATCGATCATCCCTAGGACAAATCGGCGTTTTTAAAGCTCTTTCTGTGTATTTAAACTTGCAACTTTTAGCCTCATTATTAGTTCCTGAAATAAAGCGTGCTAAAAACGCATTTCAAGGCGTTCTGGAGCTTTTTGAACTTTTGGACAACCACCCTAGGCGAAACGTCCTCTGTACCCTATCCGGACAGAAACTGCCTGCCACTTGGCCCCAAGGCGGTCCGGACCTGTTACATGTATGGCAGTGTACACAAACAAACCGGCAGATAAACTTGAATCCAGCCTGACCCTGTTGCAGAATTAAATCAGAGATAAATTTTGCGAACTCTTCTGCACTTTTCGGTTCCACCTTAACGCCCAAGTCTTTGAGAAAGGCCGTATTGCAGCTGTTGAATTTTTCGACGTCGCATTTTTTGGGCTCTAGCTCTTGGCACAATTCTTCCTGTGACATGGCGAACTCGCCTACTCCAATCGGGTGCAGAAAGTTTGACATTTCGACCAATTGGCAAGACAAGAGAGTGGCTGCAAATTGCAATATGCGAAGAAAATAGTCCAGTTTTGCTTTTTTCACCGTTTAGCATATTTTCTACAAATTTGGATGGATCAATTGCAAGATATAATAAAGCTTACCAAGTCCAAGCAGCAAAAGTGACTTGAGTAGCATGGTTGGTTTCAGGGATGGATATTTTTCTGAAAAAACCTCAGCCTGTTTTTTTCGGTTTTTTTTCCGAAATCACGGAAGAAACTCCAGCTCAAGTTCTTGGTATCCTAGCCTGGTTTTATGATTCCTAACGCTTTCCAGCGCCTTCCTCAGTCTTTTCAGAACAGAAATACACGTGTTACATACATAGATATAAATCACGAAACAGACATGAAACAGTGCCCGACATGTTCCATCATAAAGGCTCTATGCAAATTTTCTTACAACAGTTTGCATTTTTGTTTTTTAACATACCAAATTTGGTATGTTCTGTTGTTTTTCTAACAGTTTTGAGTCAGTACTCAGTATGACCTATTACACATCGCGAAAGTCCATTTTTTTAAGAAAATGACAGAAATTAGCTAATTTTAGCTCGAGCTTTTCCCCATATATATGTTTTTTCCGACAATTAGAAAAAAACCGATTTTTTTCGAAAAAAAACAAAAAACCGGAAAAAACACACACGCAGATCCGTGGTTGTTTTTTAATAAAGAGCGACTGTTAGATGAAGACACGCCAACGACATACTGTTGTTTGGATATGGGATTTTCAGGAATCGGTTCGGTATAAGTAGGTATTCGCAAAAACACCGGTATACCGGTATTTATTCGGTATTTGCTAACAATGTTTTACAAAGTCAAAACACTGAATTTTCCATTAACAAGGTCATGAATTTAGTCATTGTTAAGGTCAGAGGCTAGAAAATCCGTCAAAACAAATGGGATTTCAGTTTATAGGAATTTTTGAAATTATTTTTTTAGTTTTACTCGAGTAAAAATTGTTTCTATAAATAGTTTTGGCAAAGGTAAATGCTTCCATTGTACTGTAGTTTTAAGGCCTGCTAGTGCACGCACAGTATGGAGATGTAACGAGCAGTGACAAAATGTGGGACTATTTTGTTGATTGTGAACGTACTGTACATCAAGTACATGGAGACTTGATTATGAAGGAGCTGTGTGAAGTTAAGCCAAAAGTAGCCCAACGCTTTCTAATGACAAAGCAAGTTTGGGACAGGGAGTTGGGTGAGAGGACTAAAAAAATTACAAAGAAAACAATGTTATCATAGGAATTTTCGATAAAAATGCACTAAACTGGACAAAAATACCGATTCCCAAATAGCTGGGTATTCCCAACATAATCGGTATACCCGGTATGGGTATTTATTAAAATACCTGGAATCGGTAGGTATTATATTGCGTAGGTATTCCCGAAAATACCCATTTTTCGGTATGGGTTCGGTATACCCAATCAACAGTACAACAACACTCTTGTTGCTAGGCCTTTCTATTTATTTGCAGAAAAGTACGGAAGCAACCGTTTTGAGCAGCACTTAAAAGGCAATTGCATGCGACTAAAGCTTGAATAACAAAAAGGCCAACCAGAGAGACAAATAACAATAGTACAAAAGAAAGGTTATATAAATCACAATCTTAAGCCTATGAAGGATTTTACAAATCATAACGCACATAGCGACACTCCCAAGCAAAGAGTTAAAGATGCTTTTTTTCTAAACCGATTGGCAACATTGCGCCTTAAAGTCAAACATTTATTAAATTTAGAGCCGTACACAATGTAGTTTTGTTAAGGAAAGCAAATATTGCAGAAATAAATGCAGCTAATATAAATAATGATAAGATAGGTAACGAATAACTGATATAAGAGAAAAGAAAAATTCTTTAAGGTGCCTAAATAGAGCCCTGCGCATGCTGCCTCTTTTCACAGTACTGTGGATCAGGTATACCTGTACCTGTACCTGATTATCAGTGATTCTTGATTTGATAGGTTTAGATAGCTGCTGTAAGCATATTGGAGCTTCTAGGTTGTTTTTCAAAACTTCTTTAAAACTGAGCTATTCAGACTTAAGCGTACAGTCAGTTGTTGTAAGATCAAAGCCAATGTAATTCATGCTTTTCATGCAGAAGATCGAGTTTTAATTGTAAAATATAGATTCTCCACCTACAAGCCCCGGGTCTTATAACTGGTGCAAAAATGTGACCCCAAATTTAGGCATTTTCCGGTTATAAGACCCGGTCTTATAGATGGAAAACTCCTGTAAGCATTGCGCCTGTTTCAATTTGAGTGAATTGCGCGCGCCGTTTCAACTCTTGTTGCTTAGGTGACTACGAACTGGGTCCGATCCGATCCGATCCGATGTGCGGGGGGCCTTACGGCCTGCGATCAGACTCGAGGTCCATTTCGCTTCCCCGTGATTCGTCATCTCGGACGTTTGCCCTTCTTTCACTGCCAAGCCACTCAAGCCATGCTGTTGGGCGTCAGGTACTAAGAGAGTGCCTGGCGTGGTGACGTCATGGTGCTGACAGCTCCCAACGGCCGCCCCGGCCAGTGGCACTAAACCGGTATCAGCCTTATTGCTGGTCTCTCAGACAGCTCCTGACGTCGTTGATCTTTCCTCCAACGCGGCATGCTTTTTGGAGCGGCTTTCGGTGCAACGGCAGATCCAGTTGGTTCCCATTTTACCTACTCACTGTAACCAGTTTTCGGTGGCCTGGGTGGAGCGTTGTGCCGACGACCAACTCTTTGCAGCAAGAAACTTGCCGCGCCGAGAGGATGAACCACTACAACCGCTAGGGATGCAGGGGCCGCCGTGACCCAGAGGCAGCGAGCTACCCATTGAGCCAAGGACGCGGCTACGAACTGGGTCTTGTAGGTTTGAATACAATACGCATGGGCAATATGCACTATACAATATGCAGACATGGGCAAAGGGGGGGGACTGAGGGGGGTTGACCCCCCATCAGGCTCTGATCTACCCCCCATCAGCCGGCCGCTACCCCCCCATCAGGAATTTTTGGGAAGAATTTTGTATAGAAAATTATGATAAAAATATGCCTGGAATAGGCGTAAATGAGCTCAGAATAGCTAATTTTAACTTATTTTAATGAAAAACAAGCCAAAAAACCCTGATTTTCGCCAAAAATCGGACTTTTTGGCTTACCACCCCCTCAGCCCCCCATCAGGCGCTCCTACCCCCCATCAGCCCCCCCCCCCTCAGGAATTGAAAATTCTACCCCCATCAGCCGAAATGCTAGCCCATGTCTGCGGTAGAGTGGTTTTGCATACGAGTACCTGTGTGACTCCTAAGACTTTATTCAAGCTTACAGCAGTTAGAAGAGATCAGCGCCACATGGATCGCATTCCAGATAGCTCTTTTTGCTAATTTCTGCTTCTTTCTCCTCTTCGTTGCAGTAGACATAAATTTTTGTGCCTTTTTCTACCCACTTCTTCCCGTTCAATTCAGTGGCGGCGTGGTCCAAGTGGCATCTGTCGCTAAGATTTTCCATCATCCAGCTTACCTTGCACTTGCCATATCCTTCTTTACCTTTACTGGGTATTGGGTCTAAAATTACTCAGTTCACTCTGTTACTACAGGAAAGCAGTGTAACATTTTGTTACACTGCCAATTGGAGCAGTGTAACATTTTTCAGTGTTACTACAGGATATTGCCAAATGTGTTGAGAATAAAGTTTTAAAGAGGCCCTTGGGTATATACATACTTTTTCCGTATTATACGCGTACTTAAATTCAACTCCAATCTGAATTTTTGCACTGATTTTTCAACAAAAACTGGTTTTCTTTAGATCACGTGCCTTTCGCCCCTACTTTTTAGCTTAAGCCTACATAGTATTTTTCATCAGATTTTTATCTCTTCCAGGATAGAGTGCCTACAGTAAGCTGTAAGCTACGCTATAGATGTGGAGATACTGTAAGACACCGTCACATAAATAACAAAAGATTAAAATGCATTTTGCGAGAAGGTCAACTTAGCTTTAAGGGAAGGTAATTGCAAAACTATTTTTCATGTATCCGGCTGGTATCCAAATATGTCAAAATAGATGTCAAGCGAACACCAACGGTGCATGTTCCGACATCACGACAAATTCATTTTTGGTGAAATTATTTAATACTTTTGTCTGTCCAAGACTCCAAAGGCCGTATGCTAGTGAAGTTTGGAACCCCTATCTTTTGAAAGATATTGATTGACTTGTAAACGAGGTCAAAGATTGTTTACCAGACGTGTGCCCCCCGGTCTCGAGTTTCTTCCATACTCTGAACGTTTATCTGTTCTAAAACTTTAGTCGTTGGAGAAACAACGCATTATTACAGATCCTGTGATGGTATATAAAATTTTGCATGGATTGGTGGATGTTCCTGCGGAGGCCGCCTTTTTATGCTCACTATACGTCTTCCCGAGGTCACATGCACCAATTGTACATGCCTAAAGCCAGATTAGATTTGCGAAAACACTTCTTTGCTGCTTCTTTACAGTACTGTTATTTTACTATAGTATAGTAAAACAAAAATTAGTAATACTAGTGGTATTTTACTAGTAGTAAAATAATAGTAAAAAGTAAAATTAAGAGCCAATAGTAAAGTAAAAATTAAATTAAATTAACAAAGACCGTCAATAGTAAAATGAAAATTTTACTACTATTTTACTAGTTTTTGGTGAATTCCAACCAAATTCTTGATCAATTTTCCAATAAAAGATGTGTGGGAGCAATTTTGCCAGTTGAACTTCACACTTTTTTGGCTCTAAAGCTCTTGAGAACCTCGTATCATGATTAAATCTAGCAACAAATTAGCACCAACATTAATTATTCATAAGAGCTTGGCATCATTGACGCAAAATTGCCCCTAATGACTAGTAAAATCGTAGTAAATTAGTAGTAAAATTAGTAGAATTATTAGTAAAACAAAAATTAGTAAAATCGGAGCTGTTCGGTAGTAAAACAAAAATAAAAATTAAATTGAAGAGCTGAATTTGTAGTAAAATTAGTAAATAGTAAAATGAAAATCCACTAGTAAAATAACAGTACTTTACAGACAGACAGTATTTCTTGAGTGGCACTCCTCATTAGTATGAGTAAAAAGCGTGCTGAAAAGCTGTTTTTCTTATGCAGCTTTTGCTTCTGGTTCCGAAAAACACGATATTTTCTTTTTGGGATGCAGGGCTTGGCAGATATGGCAATTTTAAGGATTTACGAGGAAAATGGCTGAACTTTGCATCATACCATAGAAGTTTGGAACGTGATTCAATTCAGACATATGAAGCATACCGAGACATAATTTTGAGATTTTCAGATTTAATTACCATGTGTAGGCCAATTCTGTATCTAGAGAAATGGTGATCGTTTGAGTTGAGACTGTGAGAAGTCAAAAAATTGGTCAAAAAGTGGCTGCTGACCCAACAAATTGAGGTTGGGGTGTATCTCCGGTTGTACATGGTCGCTGATTTGGAACATGCCGGCACAATTGGTGTAGTGGTTTACGCGCAAAGCACTGTATGCGACATCGTGCGCTCATCCTCTCGGCGCGGCAAGTTTCTTGCCGCAAACAGTTGGTCGGGCACAAAGCTCCACCCAGGCTACCGAAACTGGTGACAGCGAGTAGGTAAAGTGGGAACCGACTGGATCTGCCTAAGCACCGAAGCCGCTCCAAAAGCATGCAACGTTGGAGAAGATCAATGACGTCAAGAATTGTCCATGGAAACCGACTAGGCCTTGGACCTATCTCACACCAGGGGCGTACCAAGCAGATGTAGGGAGTCGACATCACCATGATGTCAATGTGCCAGGCACTCTCTTAGTACCTGGTGCCCAACAGCATGGCTAGAGTGGCTGGCAGTGATAGAAGGGAAGCGTCCGAGATGACGAACCACGTGGGTTGCGAAATGGACCACATAGGTCTGATGGTAGGCCGCAAGAACCCCCCCGCACGTTGGATCGGATTGGATGTTCGAACATGCATGGTTTTGTTGGTGTTGGTTTGACATCTATTTTAACATATTTGGATTTGCGCAACTTTTCTAAGTGGACTTTCTGGCAAAATAGATGCTATATAACATACACCAAGAGGGGCCGCAACCAAGGAAGCAGCCGTTGTGCTCTTTGCATATCTTGTCGTATGCCGGGCTCACTTTAGACCGTGCATTCACCACCAGTATCAAAGATAGACAAAAAATCGAACCAAAGTATAGGGACATGGCTCTCGATCGGTCGCAAGACTGGTCTCTCTCTCTAATAGGACTGTCGCACACTTATATAGCAACATTATAACACAGACAGACTACCCATTTAGCTGCTGAGAACGGAATGTGGTTAGATGCACATGACTGCGGCATCTCTCTCTAGCCCGTAAAGCCATTTTAAGGAGAACAGAAATTATGAGCACTGTAGTATGCAGGTGGAATTAGAAAATGTAAATCTTGTTAAATGGACTACCGTATAGTGCTGTTTATAGTACCCCCCATTTATAGTACCCCGGGTACTATAAATGGAGACAGATTTTTATTCTAAAGTGAGCAGTTATTAATACAAAATGTCGAAACATTGTAGGATTTTTGGTGGTAAACATTGTTTGTGCGAAGAAAAACAGTAGATAATGCAATCATAGAGGTTCTGATGCAAGTCGCGTCGCGTCTTGGCCACGGGTAGTTTGCGCTATCCCGTGTGTTACAGCGGCCCCGGCATCTGCGAGAGCGGTTGTTTGTGGGTTCGAAACCGGTCGAAGCGACTGGAAGTACATAGTCGACGTAAAGCCCAACCCAGACCACCGAAAGCCGGTGATGGCCAGTAGGTAAATGGGAACCGAACCGGAGCTGCCTAAGCACTCTATGACAGCAAAGGGGAGGGATGTTTGTAGGCAGGGCACTCCATAGAAAGGCTCTGATAAGAGCGCGGGGTGTCCTGAGCTGTCCGAAAGGACAGTGGAATCTAAACAAACAAACAAACATAAGTAAAGAACCTACTTTTTACAAGTAGACCGTAATTTTAGCAAAAAAATTCACATACTATTGTTGGTTACTTATAGAGCAGATTTGTAGAGTGCCATAAATAGTACCCGGGTACTATAAACAGCACTATACGGTACGCAACTCGGTGTTTGGTTGTCCAAAACAACCATCGTTCTTTTTCTTTTGAAGAAACGCAGATAAGCAGTCAGGCACTTAACGCCGTTTATGGTACTGGTGCCATGTTCCTTTTAAACTGATCATATTGAAATCTAGGAAGCTCTTTGGGTACATAAATGCTGATCTGTCGGTACTTTGTGGGCACTGTAGTCTTCGGTTCGACTTGAAGGCACAACAAAGTTTTACCTCTGCACAGGCCAATAAATAAGGTGGCAGATCGTAGGCCGCCGCGTCAGGCTCTGCTACACGCACACACTAACGAGAGATAAGAAGACCGCTGGGTCATGCTGCTAAGACGAACCTAAACCGGCAGCATAGCATAATTAACATGCATCGGGGCGGCCGCCCACTACATTGTATCACACGTCCTACTCTCCTACACACGTATTTTAAAGAGTTCTACTAACTAAGACTACAAATTATTTTTGGCAATTTTTAGAGATTACTACCGTATAGTGCTGTTTATAGTACCCCCTATTTACAGCATCCAGGGTACTAAGCGGCACTTAGTGCCATTTATTGTACCAGGGGTGCTATAAATGGAGACAGATATTTATTCTGAAATGCTCTCTAAAGGTGATCTGCCGTTTCAAAAGCGCAGATTGTACTGCGAAAACATGAGCGCAGATTATTTGCACCCACTCGCAGAGTTTACTACCGCTATCAAGCAGCTCGGCACTGCAGATAAATATGCGTTTTGATCGCAGATTTATCTGCTACGTTCTTTGTTTTCCTGGAATAGTTTTCTGCCGCCACTTTGATTGTGATTGAGTAATCCACCCGAGTGTTTGTTGTATACTAGAAAAGGCTTATGCGTTGACTCCTGATGAAATTCAATCAACTCAGTTGTTATCGGTCTGTCTGTGCTGTGGCATCATGAGGCAGCGGAAAAGGTTGACAAGGTTTGATTTTGTTTGTTTCTTCATCCTTGTGTAGAAATTTCTTGCATAATTTGCAACTCCCTTTCCCTTTAGTCTGATAGACTGGTTTGTTTTAGGGGCTGCACCAAACAGGTTGCTATCCATAAAGAGAAAAATGGACACAAAAGAAAGGTGTTTGACATTGTGGGACGGGAGGGAAGGACGAATTTAGGGTACTCTGTTATAACAGGTAGGTGGTACGTATGCATGCCAAGATGTCAAGTTCTAAAGGTGCTGCCAGCACTACTAATAGTGTACGCAAGTTTAGAAACAGTACCGTAAATTTATTTAGTTGGTTATTTTGGAAGGCGTTTTGTTTGAAACCTTAGTTTACCTACAATCTCTGACAAGAAAATTTAGCCGTTTTCTGTTGTTGCCACACATTCTGATGCTCATCTCCCTCCATCCCTCCTGCAGCGCAGACGTGCTAAAAGAGAGAACGAGTGCTTGGTCAGAATGACAAAATTCCCTGATAACAGCAATTGTTCGCTACAAGAATCGAAGTAAGAATTTCTCTTGCATCAAATGGATTCACTATCGTTTTACGAAGCAAACCACATACTGTACGTATTTCAGTGTGGTCCAGTCCAGGTATCATGGAGATGGTCAAGGTGTGCCGACATAACAAAACGTTAACCTCTTCTCTTCCCACAGGCGCTTCTGCCTCTTCTCAATCCCACAGAAAAAATAGGAAGAAATCAGCCAGGTCTTTCTTATGATAGTTTACTTAGGATGGTGTCCACATTTGTTGTCTGAGACTAAAAGTGTTTATTATTCGTTAAGCTCACATGTAACAGGTCATCCGTCGATGGGGAGGGGTAGGGGTTTGAGTTGAGTCCAAATTTTTGGGGACGGGGATGGGTACTAAAGAACGCTCAGAAATCGCAAAAAATCGCTAAAACGTGTAGTTTTACGGTCCATTATGGCAATTTTAGTGTCCGAAATTCTAATCAAATTGTAAAAATTTGCTGAAAAAGTTACTTGCAAAAAAATTGGAGGCGGGGTTGGAAAAATCGTCTCAGGGTCCCTAATCGAGGATCAGGGGATCTGGCCTAAGTCGGGTGCGGGCAGACCCCTAGACCCCTGTTACATGTATGTTTGCTTAAGCTGCTATATGTTTAACCCCTGTACAGTAGTAGAGTATGTCCTTTGTATCTGTTTTGACTCATTTGCAGCTTATCTTAAGTGTGAATGCTAGGTAGTGTTACCAGCACGCTGAGTACGAACAGTGGCATGCATGTACCGGAAGATATGGCTAGTATTTCGGCTGAGGGGGGGTAAATTTCCGAATCCTGAGGGGGATAGCCGCCTCTGAGGGGAGGTTGAGGGAATGGTAAGCTAAAAAGTCCGATTTTTTACTAAAATCAATGTTTTTAGCCTGATTTTTCGCTGAAATAGTTAAAATAAGCTATTTTGAGCTCATCTACACCTAATCTAGGCATGGTTTATTCATGCTTTACTGTACAAAATTCTTCCTAAAAATTCCTGAGGCGACCTGAGGGGGGGTACGTCCGAGCCTGAGGGGGTCAACCCTCCCTCAGCCCCCCTTTGCCGTCTGTGTACGTACGTGTGTTGTATCAGGGCTCTGCCCCCGCCCGGCATACAGTACGCTAGCCCGCCTCCCGGCCTCAAAACCTCATTTATTGTAGCGAATGCCATTGAGTTTGCACGTGTACTGTTCTGATAAACGATTTTTAAGCCGTAAATGGCGTACTTCTTGATAGCGCAGATTTTTCTGCTTTTGGAATGAAAATCGGCAAGCAATTCTGCGAAGAAATTATTTTGCAGACGTTTTCTGCGTTTTTCGCAGATATTTCTACCCGTTACAGTCGCTGAGAGAATCTGCGATCATTCCGCAGATTTTCTGCGTGGATTCGCAGAAAACGGTATTAGGATCAAGGGTGGGCAGACAAATCTGCGGATTTTCTGGCAGATTTTCTGCCGTATAGCGCAGATTCACCTTAAGAGAGTGAGCTGTTATAAATACAAAACGTGCGAAAAATACAGTATTTTTGGTGGTAAACCTTGTTTGTATGAAGATAAACAGTA
Organism: Sabatieria punctata; assembly: GCA_030248155.1. NCBI lineage: Eukaryota > Metazoa > Nematoda > Chromadorea > Araeolaimida > Comesomatidae > Sabatieria > Sabatieria punctata. The sequence goes on from JASANB010007944.1 coordinate 76,377, forward strand.
GATAATGCAATCATAGAGGCTCTGGTGTATGTACATAACCTATTTTTTACATCAAATCGGTATTTGAGCAAAGAACTTCACATACAATTGTTAGTTTCGTAAAGAGCAGATTTCGAATACCCTATTTACCCATACCGAACCAACCATCCTGAAAATCTCATACCAAAACAACAGTAGTTGGGGTTTAGGGTTTTAGCCCTCAAGCCCGATTTTTGGTCAACCCCGGCCTGATTCTGCAGGGTCTTGTAACGCTGAAACCTTTTTCGGGTTGGAAAGTGCAAAAATTCAGAGCGCTGTAAATGCTACTGGTCATCTAGATATTGTTTCCAGATCGTTTACAAGTTTAGCTGACGCTTGTGTCATGATTCGATTAGAAAATGAACCAAACCACTGATTGATACTGTATAAAAGTGTTCAGAAGTACAAACTGTATGTAGAACGTACATTATTAGCAATTTACAGTGGTGCGGTTGATTGTGATGGCGTTTTTGTGTTAAACGGTTCTTTTATGCACGCAGTAAGTTGCTGACTCAGGCTTTCTGTTCGGCAAAGCAAAACTTTATGATGGCAGTTGATAACAGCGGCTGCACTCGATTTTGTCCACATGATGAGTCACTGCTGTCTCTTATCATTTCATCTGCTGACTATCATATAAAAAGCCAGTGCTGTAAAACTTTTGAGCACTCCTTCCAACAGCCACCTGTCCTTCCATCCGTAACCGAACGATGGGAGATTTGTCGAGTGTGTTTCGATTTTTGGCATCATTTGTTACAGACCTTGTCAACAGCGACCAAAAAAAGCCTAACACAGCAGGTGACCGAATGTTTCATAGTAGTGATTCTAATAAATCCTATAACTTCAGTAGTAGTTTCATCTTCCACTGACTCTATTATCAAGTGGCTCCTTGAATGGCTTGAGAAACTAGCAACACTGTGGCAGCAGCATGAACGCAGTGCCAGCATTAACTACTTAGGCGATCGGTTCGAGGGTGGATGTCGCGAACTGGGCTCCGCTGCTGTGAAGATAACAATGACAATTGCAGTGGCAACGGTCATCATTGCTCTGATTGTATTCATCTACAGATTACTCCGTTAAATTCTGCTTAATCTCTGCAGAAATTCTGCATATGTGGTATGCAAGCTCAGCGTCAAACGATTATTCTGTTCTAAAGTGCATAGTTTGTCTGCAGCAAAACTGCAGAAAATATCTGCTCTGTATATTGCATAGAACTGTGCAGATATGTGTACTGCTCTACATAAATGCATACCGGAGATTTCCGCTTATAAGACCACCATAGTTAGAAGACCGTGGTCATTAAATAAGTTTTTGTTTCCAGTATAGGACATGGTCTTCTAATAGATGGTCTGAAAACCGAGTTCATTGACACCCATTTTCCAGTTAAAAGACTATGGTCTTAGTTAAATTAACCGATTTTAGCACGCAAGCAAACGATTTTAAAGTGAACAAAAGCTGTCTATTTTTAGAAAACAAGGGCAGAAGTACATTCGAATGCAAAACATGATATTCTGGTTTTTGTTTTCTATACAATTCAGTACTCTGCTATGCTTCAACACTATTTCCTTGAAAAATTTCGAAGAAAGTTTTAGGCAACCATTTGAGAACACAGTAGTGATGTAAAATTATGGAATTTGAATTTCAATTCAATTACAATTAAATTATGGGCTCAGTTTTTAATTTCAATTAAATTAATTTAAATTAATTGAAATAGTTTGCCATTATTTTCAATTACAATTATATTTTCAATTAAATTATCGAACCTTGCAAAATTTCAATTATGCAATTTTTTAAAATCATTTTTTCAATTTTTTGAAAATTTTTGTATTTTTGCTGTTAAAAGAACGTGTCAGAGACGCAAGACTTAGGAAAATGTCTATGTAAAAGCTTAGAGGCATCTGGTTAGACTGCTGCTGCCCAAGCCGGCGAAAAAAATTTAATAAGTTGACTTTTAAAAACGCATAAAATTGCATTCTGGAGAAAATTTACATTTATTTCAGTATTATGATATATCAGTACATAATTTAAAGGTTTTCAGCATTTTTGAGCAACATCACTTCCTAGGTACCTTCGCCAAAACGCGGTGTCAACCCACCATACATTCAAAAATTACTGCTTTGACTTTTATAAACTACGAAATAAAAAGCAGAGCATAAGACATTACAAAACAAAGTGAGGTCAGTATAAGCCGGCACAGTTGGTGTAGTGGTTTAGGCCGCAAAGTGACTGTGCGCGTGGTCGTGTCTTCATCCACTCGGCGGGGCAAGTTTCTTGCCGCAAAGAGTTGATAGTCGGCACAAGGCCCAACCCAGGCCACCAAAAGCTGGTGACAGTGAGTAGGTAAATGGGAGCCGATTAGAGCTGCCTAAGCACCTAAAGCTACAATAGCAACCACACGTGTTGGGACAAACGGGAATGGGGACAGCTACCACTGAGACCCGCCCAGACTGACATCGAGCATCTGTGCCTGCTCATAGTGAAGGCAGCGAAGGACGGGCAGGATGTGCTGGCAGTGTGGCCTAACACGCAGGGCTACGGCCCCGCCTGGACAATCGATCCATCCATCCGAGGGTCAGTATACAAAGGTGACAAGACAAATACTTAATTGGTTTTTGTTTGAAGTCATTCTGTAATACATTGTACTCTAATACCCTCTAATACTTAATTTCCTTACATCCACCACAGGAAATAATTGAAAATATAATTGAAATTCCAGGCGAATTTCAATTCAATTACAATTAAATTATGGCCCAACTTTTGAATTTCAATTAAATTAAATTAATTGAATTGAAATTAAAAACGGGCCAATTATGCGAATTTCAATTACAATACAATTAAATTAATTTTTTACATCACTAGAACACAGAACAAAAACTCAAATAAGTACAGTGAATTGTTGCACATGGCGATATCACATCACCAGTCAGACCAAATCACACTGTAAAACAGTAAAACTGAGATGAGTGTTCACATGTGGTTCAGGAGCTCCGCGGCTCTGTCTCTGCACGCAGTTTTAACCAGGCATTATCTTTGAACTCATTGGTGCGGTCCTCCACTTTGTACCACAGCTCCCACATGGCATCTTTGGTGAAATCGGGCACCAGGGTGAAATCGAGATGGAACTTCTCTCTGTAGGCTTGTTTCTTCAGATTGATCTCATGGGCCAATTTCAACTGGCTACTCTGCGCTTCGTGCAACTTGGCGTGACTATTGTGATAGGCCCTGTTTTTGTCCTGTATAGCAATTGCTTTGTAACTGTCCACTTTCTTCTCAACACGTTCCTCGGCTTTCAATGCTTTGTTGAATGCCTTTTTTAGCTCTTCCAGCTCCTTCTCAGCTGCCTTCCTCTGCTCCGGAAACTCGTCATCAACCACTCGAATTTCTTCTACAGCTGTAGGTGCTGCATGCCGCACGTTGCCTGCTGCTGCACCACCCTCAGCAACGTCGGTGGCCTCATGCGCTGAACCGGCTATAGCCCAGTCCTCCAAACCGTGCTGTGAGCTGGCTGACTGGACAGCTTCTTCAACCGCTTTCGCTTTCTCTGCTACCCAATCCATGGCTGAGTGTGCGATTTCGACAGCCTCTTTCTCTGCATTTTCGACCAACTTTTGCTTGCCGTTGCGCTTTTGACGAGTGACTGAACACACCAGACCACAGCAGGCAGCTTGTTGGATGCACTTGAGAGCACTAACTTGCTGACATTTACTGAAACAGTTATTCTGGCAGGAACGGGGGCATGGGTAACAGACGTCTGAGCACTGATCGGACATGGGGATGGGACCTGCACTGGCGATGCACCAGAACACAACACAGAGACACACACAACGCATTGTATAGAAAATACAAAAATGATGTAATACAGTCTACACAATCTTTATCTATTCTCTCACTCGATCCCATCCGATTTGCGTGGGGGGGGGCCTTACACCCTACGATCAGACTCGACTTGAGGTCCATTTCACAACCCTTGTAATTTGTCATCTCCTGATTTGTCATCTCCGACATTGCCCTTCTTTCACTGCCAGCCACTCCTAGCCATGCGGCTGGGTGCCTGTCACCAGGATAGCGGCCGGCCTGTTGATGCCATGATGCAGACAGCTCCCGACGGCCGCTGGTGCCCCATATGCCAGAAAGCTCCTGGCATAGTTGGTTTATCAGACAGCTCCTGACATCGTAGATCTTCTTCTCCAACGCGGCATGCTTTGTGGAGCGGCTTCGGTGCAATGGCAGATCCAGTCGGTTCCCATTTTACCTACTCGCTGTGACCAGCTTTCGGTGCAGGTAGGTGGAGCTTTGCGCTGACAACCAAATCTTTGCGGCAAGAAACTTGCCGCGCTAAGAGGATGAGCGCATGACATCGCGCAAAGAGGCTATGCAGTCTAAACCACTACACCGAATTAGAGGTGTTACAGTTAGGGTGCGCTGCAAAGGTAATTATAAAACTTGCAAAGCTTGCAAAGACCAATTATGAAACTTAGGAATTAGGGGTAAGTCACGAAGGAGATATGCTATTGTGGAAGCCATGATAATTTATTTGTACGATTTGAAAACACAGAACACAAAGTCAAATAAGTGCAGTAAATAGTAGTTGCACATGGCAATATGACATCACCAGTCAGACCAAATGACAAATGTAAAAATAGAAAAACTGAGGTGCGTGTTCACATGTGGTTCAGGGCCGCGGCTCTGTCTCTGTGTGCAGTCTCTCCCAGGGTTTACCTCTGAACTCATTGGTGCGGTCCTTCACTTTGTACCACAGCTCCCACATGGCATCTTTGGTGAAATCGCGATGGAATTTTTCTCTGTAGGCTTCTTTCTTCAGATTGATCTCATGGGCCAATTTTAGTCTGCGCATTGTGAAACTTGGCGTGACTATTGTGATAGGCCTGGTTTTTGTCCTGTATAGCAATTGCTTTGTAGCCGTCTACCTTCTTCTTGACACCTTCCTCGGTTTTCACTGCCTTGTCGAATGCCTTTTTTAGCTCTTCCAGCTCCTTCTCAGCTGCCTTCCTCTGCACTGGAAACTTATCATCAACCACTTGAACTTCTTCCACAGCTGTACGTAGGTGCTACATGCCGCACATTTCCTGCTGCCGCACCACCCTCAGCAAGGTCGGTGGCATCATGCTCTGAACCAACTACTACCCAGTCCTCGAAACCATGTGGTGTCGCGGCAGCTTCAGGCGCCTTGTGCTCCAGGCCAACTATCAGCCAGTCCTCGAAACTCTGCTGTGATGTGGCTGGATGGACAGCCTCTTCAACTGCCTTCGCTTTCTCTGCCACCCAATCCATGGCTGAGTGTGCGATTTCAACACCTTTCTCGGCCTCTTTCTCTGCATTTTCGACCAACTTTTGCTTGCCGTTGCGCTTTTGATGAGGGAATGAACACTGCAGACCACAGCAGGCAGATTTTTAGATGCACTTGAGAGCACCAACTTGCTGGCATTTACTGAAGCAGTTATTCTGGCAGGAGCGGGGGCATGGGTAACAGACGTCTGAGCACTGATCGGCCTTGGGGATGGGACCTGCACTCGCCATGCACGAGAACACAACACAGAGATACACAGAACGCATTGTATAGAAAATACAAAAATGATGCGATACAGTCAGAACAATCTTTATCTTTTCTCTCACTCACAGCATCACCTATTGCACGGCATAACTAATGGTTGTTCAATTTCAACAGAGATGATGTGTGAGATGTTAGTCGAATATTCTAATCCAGATTCAAATAGCACAGTTCTGCCTGCACCGCTAGTTGTATACCTTTTATTTCCTGCATTACATGTTTGTTTTTATCTCCTTTATGTTATTTGATTCAAAGATTTGAATGACGCGGCAGCAGCCAATTGATGACCAGCACATATCTTCTAGTAGGCCGAGCCATTCTAGCCGAAAATTCTATCCACCTGAGCCGAAACAGGAGAGACCGATCGATAAGAAACATACCCAGGGACCCGCTCTGACTCTATGGTCTGCGAAGCGTTCAGAACGTTTGTTCATGCCCTCTTAGAAATAGGTCCACCTTATCTATTCCTGTATAATTTTTCGTTCGTCTTTTCTTCTTTTCTTATTATTTCATTGTATTTCCAATGACGACGTACTAACCAGAACACGTTGTTTTTTATGAGTAAAACATGTTTTCAAGGTCAGATGTGCACCCAACAAACTTCCATACTTGATCTTCTTCGCCTGCCCCTCTAATAGACTATAAATTCGGGTTTGTCTCCTTCTCCTACTTCTGCCTCCTGCCGTTTCCTCTGCCTTCCACATGAACTCCTGGCTGACCCTCTGTCTCCATCTCCTGGCTACTGTAAGCGCAATTCTGATTGATAACGGTCTTCAGGGAGATCCGGAAGTTGAATGCAGCCCTACATCCCTGATCGTCCATTTCAACACTCGCAACAGCTTTTATGGTATGAGATTGGTTTACCTAACAGTCTGTTTGACCCGACTCCTTCTCTGCACGAAACCGCTAAGCCTCCCCCAGTTCGGACCTATTAGATGTTAGATCCATTTCATTTGTTCTTCCTGCCTTACTTCTGCTTGAAATGGGTGCACCTACACACTATTCTAAGATGTCTAGTGGATAGCAGATGACGGCAAGCACCTAATCCACACTTGGAATAGTTTCAGCGAACCAGAAAATGCGGTTGTTTAATTTTATTTTAAAGTACGGTCAAAATTTAGCGAAAATATAAGGGAATTTTTTTTTCAGCACAGCATGCATATAATTTGCCAGATTCGTCTAAAAAAGCCATCCGACTTCCTATTGTTTGGCAATTGTAGAGATTTTTCCTAAATTTTAAAACATTTTACCTAACCGGAATAGCAAACATTATTACCCAGTGCTTTCTGGCAGCTGCAATCCAACCCAATTTAAGACTAGCTGTTTAAGGCAAAGTCTACTCCAAGAATCACTTCACAGATGACACCTGTATCATGCAGGGTTCCGGAGACTTGGAGGCTGGCATTGAGCTACCATTTAACTCCTGCGGAATCAGACCAGAGAGGTCACTGAACCCCGACGGGGTGTTAATGTGGGCCACTGTGGTCATCAGTTTCCATAAGACCGTCCTGGCCAAGATCGATCGAGCCATCGAGATCCGGTGCTTCTACCTGGAAGCCGACAAGACTGTTGGGCCAGAACTGCCAGCCTGGTAACCCAATCTGCTGTCTCTTTGAGACCATCTGACTAAATCAGCTTGCAGCATGTTCTTCACAGAAATGACATCACTGCAAGTGCCCATGCCTGTCTGTTGGTATGACATTCTAGACAAAGGACCTGATGGTCAGCAGTCAAGTTCACGGTCATCGGACAGCAGGTCTACCACAAATGGACCTGTGATGCTGACACCAGTGAGTGAGTTTAGGATTACTATATATAGCCCAACATTTGAATGGTATTGAGACTATCTATTAATTCTTCAGCAGACACTTTCTGCATGCTGGTCCATGACTGTAAAGTGAGCGATGGCATCAAAGACATGATCCAGTTATCCGACCAGGATGGCTGTACACAGGACAAGTTCCTCCTCGATAACCTCAAGTACCCCTCCGACCTGAATGCTGGAGTGCCGGCCAATATCTTTAAGTTCGCAGACCGTCCCAACCTATACTTCAACTGCCGGATCAGAATTACAGCTAAGGAGCCTGGGCAGGAGTGTGTCAGACCAAGCTGTGCCACTCTCAGTCCCAAAGAATTGTTCCAGAGGCAGCAGGACACTCCTTCATTGGGAGTGGTTGATGTGTTGGCCCCAGCACTACTGGTGGCAGGTGTGGATCTGACCGAGGAGCTCATCCCTGCCGCAATTCTGCACCTTGGCAAGTCACACCCCTATGTGTCGGGTAGGGCTGTGATGGATGACCAGGGCTACTGCATGAGTGCAACTGGTCTAGCGCTCCTCCTGACCCTGGGCTCGGGTTTCCTTGTTGCTGCCACAGCTTTGAGTGTGCTGTTCTGCATGAAAAAGTCTAACACTGTGACTTTAATTTTTTGTGCCAATATAAGGTGAAAGAAAAGTTTGTAGAGTGAAAACATGTTGTTGCTCTGTAAATTATGTATATTCCAATATGTTTGAGTCAGACTGGTTTATTTTAAATTATTATTATTAGAATGGGAGCTTGTTTAGAATGCTCGATGTAACGCATTTTCGGTACGGCACGGTTTCGGTTTGGTGTATCCAACAGTAACTCTGGATTTTGGCGAGCAGGTTTAACAAACCAGTTACTTAGCACAAACACAAAGCGACCAGCTTGTGGCAGCTTGCCAAAAAATGTAAATAATATGCGCGAAATTCAAATTTTTAAAATATTTGAATTGCTGGCACGCAAGTACCTGCGTTGAAACATTATCGTTACGGGATTTCGTAAAATTTATACAGACTATTGTTCCTCTCATCTTGTTAATTGTTAATTACTAGAATATGTTAACATTCCTATTTACCAACTTTGTGCACTATCTTATCAGCTATATAAGCAACAAATCGATTTTAGTGATAAGTAAATGAGCAGCATAGTAGGGTTTCCGATCAAATTAAAATAAAATAACAAAATTCATACATGTACTAGGGGGGTTGGGGGTTACCCCCTGCTGGAAAGGCCAAGCCCCCTGACCCCCCGAGACAGGTTAAGGGACCCCTCCCCCCGACCAAAAATACAAATGGTGGTAGTGGCTCCAGTATACAGGGTTGTATATTTTTCCGAAAAAAACCTCGGCCTGTTTTTTTCCAGTTTTTTTCCGGTTTTTTTCCGGTTTTTTTCCTAAATCGCGGAAAAAAACTCCAGCCCAAGTTCTGAGTATCCTAGGCTGGTTTTATGATTCCTAACGCTTTCTAGCGCCTTCCTCAGTCTTGTTAGACCAGAAATACACGTGTTACATTGATATAAATCACGAAACAGGCATGAAACAGTGCCTGACAGGTTCCATAAATAACGCTATATGCAAATTTTCTTACAGCAGTTTGCATTTTTGTTTTTTCATGCCAAATTTGGTCTTTTTTGTTGTTTTTCTAACAGTTTTGAGTCAGTATGGCCTATTATACATAGCAAAAGTCCATTTTTTAAACGAAAAATGACGTAAATTAGCTATTTTTAGCTTGAGTTTTTTTCCGCGATTTATGTTTTTTTCCGACCCTTAGGAAAAAAACCGGTTTTTTCCGGAAAAAAACAGTTTTTTTCCGGTGTTTTTTTCCCACCTCACATCCCTGCCAGTATATTCAGAATGGTGGTAGTGGCTCCAGTATATTCAGAATGGTGGTAGTGGCTCCAGTATATTCAGAATGGTGGTAGTGGCTCCAGTATATTCAGAATGGTGGTAGTGGCTCCAGTATATTCAGAATGGTGGTAGTGGCTCCAGTATATTCAAACTAAAAAATTCAGAATTTGAAAACTCTCAGTTGAGATAACTATTATTGCGAGTTGAGTTTAGAGTCTCAAGCCATTCATCTCCATTCTGTAAGTGGAAAGAGAAGGTTTGATCTCTGTGAAGTACAGTACAAACTCCCGCAAGGGATTTTTTATTTTAGATTTTTTATTTTGATGAAAAATTAGCAAAAACCTGGTGGCGACTATCCTAAACACAGAAATCTAGCCTGTTTGGCTGTTTTTGATGTTCGTTGTGTCACCTTAGTTTGAAAAATTGCGCTAGAAACTCCAGATGCAGCAATGAGGTGCTTGCAGAAATTCGCAAATTCGCTAAACAAACTCTTTCAATTTTGCTCAGCTGAAAACGAGAAATCGGTCAAACTAACCATCTTTGAAATTTGCACTTTTTGAAGGAGTAATTTATGGATTTCTGTGCGCCAAATAGATAAAACAACTATTTGAATCGTTTAACGTTCTTCAGAACATAAGCATACAGCACGAAAAGTCAGCGACACCTTTGACAAAAAATATGCAAACTAAAAATATGCAAAATTTTGATATCAGGGTTAATTTGCATATGACTAGTGCATATTGGAATTTTGCATGCATATGGTATTGCATATGCATATATGCATGCCAAAAACAATGCATATATGCATTGTTTGATGCTGCATATTATTGCATATATCCGTCCAACCGTACTTCAGTATTAACAAACTGGGTCAGAAATCACTAATTTTTAGCCTAAAATTCACTTGAAAAGCCTTTGGAAACCGAATTTGTCGTTTCCACTGTTGATATTTAAGAAAAATCGGTGTTTTCGGAAGCTCTTTTTGTCATTTTTTGCTTGTTTGTAGCTTTAAAGCGCTATTTGGCAGCTTAAAATAGCGATTTTTAGCGTTCTTACTGAAAAAATCGTGCTAAAAACGCATTTCTAGGCGTTTTGAAGCTTTTCGAAATTTGGGCCCCCCCCCCCACCTGGGCGGAACCCCCCCTCGCCCCCCCCCACCTGAGGAAAAACCCCCCTCCCCCCTCCCCCCAGGTCGGCCAAAATCACCAAGTAAATAGCAATTTAAAAACAAATTAAATTTCTCGCGATGACTGTCAAACAAATTAAAATTGTATTAAATTTCGTAAAATTAGCCTAGAAATTTGATGTAAATTTGATATGAATTTGATATAAATTTGCTTGGTTTGCCAGCATCACTAACCAAAGTCTGGCTACAAAACAAGAAGTTCTGTCCAAAGATGACCTTGTTCATGCCTACAGGAAAGATGTCAACTCATTAAATGCATATTTGTAGACCATTTATCGCCATCTGAAGAGAGGTCAAGTCATTTTGGACTGACACGGCCCAGGTTTTGAGCTGTTTCCTCAGGAATTGAGTATTGATTTTAGCAAATTTATATTTAATTCATATCAAATAACAAATTTGTATCAAATTAAATTTCAGAATTTGGGTACCAAGAAAATTAATAGCAAGTTATTTTCTTCTGAAGGCTGAGCAAGCAATTTAAGAGCCGGTTTGTCTAGGAATCGACTTTTGCTCCTTAACCTCAGGACAAATCTCAACTTTTTGTCTCCGATTTGGCTGAAATTTCACATTTTGGTTTAATTTGACCTAAAAAGACATTTTATCACCTTCCCGGCCATTTTTGAGAGGGTCACTTTTTCGACCCTCTCTCAGATTTCGAGTCATAACTCGGGACCAAATGATCGTAGGAACTTGCGAATTGTACAGGGTGTGCCAAAAAAAAACAACCCAGCAGATTTTTCGCTGTAGCAACCGCAAATTTCAAGCGATTTGAATAAATCCTTTTTTAAATGAAAGACAAATAAATTCTTGAAAGGTTGATCTAACGCATTTTAAGATAGCCTGCTTAGTTCCTGAGATATTTGCCCTCAAAATCAAAACAGAGATTTTGGCAGTGAACAAGAGTGATAAACACAACCGAGCAGATTTTTTACTTTTGCAGCCATGAATCTTAACCGATTTGAATGAATCCTTTTTTGAATGAAAGACTGATAAATTCTTCAAAGATTGGTGCAATTTTTATTGAGATCCACTGCTTAGTTCTTGAGATATTTGCCTTCAAAGTCGAAACAGATTTTGGCAAAGAACAAGAGCGATTCCGTTGCACTTCATAATAAAGCAGATTCCTACTGCTGGGGCTAATGACACTTTACTGTTGAAGTGAACCGAGTTTGTGTGTCACCAGTAAAGCCTCCCATAGCCCTCAGCAGTAGCAGGAATCCGTTTTATTACGAAGTGCAGCGGAATAATAAAAAATCCCTCTTGTTCACTGCCAAAATCTCTGTTTTGACTTTGAGGACAAATATCTCAGGAAGTAACCAGAGTACATTAATAAACGTTACATCAATCTTTCAAGAATTTATTTATCTTTCATTTAAAAAAGGATTCATTGAAATCCGTTGAGATTTGCGGTTGCTACAGCGAAAAATCTGCTGGGTTGTTTTTTTTTGGCACACCCTGTATATTTAGAATCAGAAAATTATTCTCTTTCAAACGATGCCCTACTCGACTAGATTTCCGACAAAATTTTTTTTTCGAATCCTTTCTGGGCCCGATTTGACCCCCGCACCGTCAATAGTTCAACTGTTTTATTTCATGGAAATGTAGCGCTATGTTTTTGCTTCCGATTAAACAAAAAAAATCGAAAAAAAATGTACGTCAAATCGAGTTTTTGGGCCTTGAAAGTTGAAAATCAAAAAAATTTTCCTTATAATGGGTTGCACACTATAAACAACACAACTTGGTCAGTTTTGAATCGAATTCGAAGATCTTTGGCACACGTATTGTACTGTTCATCTTGCACATAGCGCACGAACCTGGTCCTGGTTGCCGCTGTTTTGTGCTTATTATGTTTATCATTTTCAGTTTCGCAAACAATTTCTCGGTTTCATTTGATGTTTCCCATGATGGGCGTCCGAATTGTCTTTTTGAAAGGAATTAGAGCTGGAAATCGGGCCTGCCCAACCCAAGCAATGCCTAGGTGATGGATAGTTGGAAACGTTTGCATTGAATAAACATTCTGCTTACTTGGTACTTACAAGAAATAAGCATCAATTAGCATTGTGCACTATAACGAATATTTATTGTACAGAGACTGCTTAGACTCTGTTACTCTCTTGTTATTTGTTTTCTCCTTCAGCAATGTCATGTAAGATTTGCGTAAGTGTGCATGTGAACAGACTAAAATAAACATTATTGATCCTGGCCGCTGTGGGATGGTGACTGTAAAACTCGTCATCTCGACTCAACTATTGACGTATGTACAGGGTGTGTCAAAAAAAACAACCCAGCAGAGTTTTTGTTGTAGCAACCGCAAATCTCAACCGATTTGAATGAATCCTGCTTTAAATGAAAGATAAATAAATTCTTGAAAGACTGGTGAAGGCCCTATTAAGATACGATGCTTAGTTCCTGAGATATTTTCCTTCAAACTCAAAACAGAGATTTTGGCAGTGAACAAGAGCGATTCCGTTGCACTTCACAACAAAACGGATTCCTACTGCTGAGGGGCAACAAGACTTACAAATGAAGTAACCAAGCATGTGTGGCACCAGAAAACCTCGTTACGTTAGCCCTGAGCAGTAGGAATCGGTTTTATTATGAAGTGCAACAGAATAATAAAAATCGCTCTTGTTCATAGCCAAAATCTGTTTTGACTTTGAGTGCAAATATCTCAGGAACTAAGCAGACTATCTTAATAAAAGCTTCACCAAACTTTCAATAATTAATTTATCTTTCATATAAAATAGGACTCACTGAAATCGGTTGAGATTTGCGGCTGCTACAGTAAAAAATCTGCTGGGTTGTTTTAAAATCTCTGTTGTGCACTGCCAAAATCTCTGTTTTGATTTTGAAAGCAATTATCTCAGGAACTAAGCAACGCATCTTAATAAAAGCTACACCAGTCGTTCAAGAATTTATTTATCTTTCATTTAAAGCAGGATTCATTCAAATCGGTTGAGATTTGCGGTAGCTACAGCAAAAACTCTGCTGGGTTGTTTTTTTTTGACACACCCTGTACATATGCAAGCTATAGTTTGTTCAAAAAATATGGGGCCTGGCGATTTTTTGCAAATATCTTTTTGGAGACCTCAGGGCGACTTGAGCCTTATAACCAAAATTGTAGACAACGTCGAGCTCCAGCCTGACGTAAATCATAATCTGCGCTACGTTTGCTCTGAACACTAATTTGCGCAACATCAAAAAATGAGCTTTTTTCCTAATTGCGATGAAATATAGATGAGTATAGAATTCGATTCTTGAGTTCTTGGCGACTCCATTGATGCTTTCATGACGTGTCTAGGCCAAACCGATCTGGAGATATGGCTGGTCAAAGCATCGAAAAATCGTGAAAAATGGCGTTTTTTTAAAATTTCACAAAATAGAGGGGAAACATAGGCAGACTGATGGATTTGGGTGAAACTTCCTGAATGGGGTATTCTTGACTAGTGTTCCGACGATATCAAAACTTGTCGATATTCGATATCGATATCGATATCGATATTTTCAGCTCAATATCGATCGATATCGATATCGATATCGATATTTACAGTTATGCAAGAAAATGTGAAAATTTAAAAGAGCAAACTGCTCTCACTGCTTATCAGTCAAGCACTGATGCAATCAGCGATCTGATATCAATTAAGTAGGGAATCGCAGAAAAGGTAGTGGCCCTTCTGAAGCCCTTCAATGAAAAGGTTGATCTCTCTGGCCGATGCCCCACCCTCATTAGGCATATAAGCTCAGACAGAATAGCGTATTTTAACTTATTTTAATGATAAATAAGCCAAAAAGCTTGACTTTGTAAAAATCCGACTTTTTTCTTTACGATCCTTTCAACCACCCATCAGCCCGGCGGTACCCCCTCAGGATTTGAAAACTTGCCACCCCTCAGCCAAAATCCTAGCCCATGTCTGCTTCTGTCCTCCTGCTTCAAGTCTGCGGAGTGAGCAGCTCTTCAGTGTTGCTGCAGGCAGACGTTTAAGAACCTAAGCGTTGCTGTCTAAAAGCTGAGAATGCCCAGAAATTGATGTTTCTGAGAACTATCATGCCACTGTTAGGTTTTGACTATACCATCGATTCTTAGTCGTGCAGGAAAAACTGTTTTTTTCCTGTTCCAGAGAAATGAACTTGGTGTCAGTTTTGTTTTTTCCCACTTTTCCGCACGCAAAAATATCGAAAATATCGATGCGAAATATCGCGATATCGATATCGATATCGATATTGGAAAAAGGGCCGATATATCGACTTTTCGATATCGATATCGATATATCGTCGGAACCCTAATGAGCACACTAACTAACAATGACAATGGGAATGCAGAGGCTCAGTATAAATATCTTTCATCACTCCCCCTCGGATGAGAGTCATTGTTGAATCGGGGCTACATCTGTGCCGACCATCGTTCCGAAACACGAGAAGTAGGAGAGCGGGAACCTTGAGAACTGGGAGAGGAAGAGGGACCATAGGGGATGACGTTGACAGCGCGATGTCCAATGGATCAGGAGTGATATCGAAATGGACCTCTTTGCCAGAGAGTAATACTGGAGAGAGCACAGAGGATGCATGAACGAAACAGTCTTGGTGATTGTAGACCTAGTTCGTAGTGACTACTAACTACAAACTAAAAGACTACTAACTACCTGACTTTTTGAAAAATGAGACTACAAATTAACTCTAACTACAAACTAAATCTGCTGACTACAAATTGACTACTAACTACATATTTATTCGTCCCGAGTTTGTAGTCTGAAAATCTTGAAATTTGCATGGTTGTTTACAGTTATTTTATAACAGTTTAAGTGAAAATTTTACAAAATCGCGAAAATTTTCCATTAATCACAGAAATTACAAACATTGCTTGGCATCTTAGTTCATTGATCATCTAATTTAGTTTAGTACTTGTACTGTAATTATAGGTGCACATAAATGACAACTCTTAGGTCCTCCAATGATTAAGGCTACAGTAGATTGTCCACCACCATACATGTAACAGAAGGCGGTCTGCCCGACCTGAAAGAGCCAGATCTTCCAATCGGAGACCCTTGCGACTATTTTTTTCGACCCCCCTCTGATCTTTCTGGTAAGTCCTCTGAAGTCCTTTTTCCTCTGAAGTCTCTGAAGTCCTTTTTCCTCTGATCTTTCTTTTTTAAAACAACAAAAGTACAATAATAAAAGTTGCCTTAAAATGGTACCGATATTTTTAGCCAAAAACAGCTAAGTTATGTTATGGAAATGCTTGTAAGGCTTCCATTAACGTGAATTCAAAGCATTTGAAGCGAACTTAACCAGTTATTATGCCTATTTCCTTTAAAAACTTGCGTGAGTTTTTCCTGCATTTAGTTTTTTCCGAGTCCTTAGGAAAAAACCGTTTTTTTCCTAAAAAAAAACTAAAAAAACGTGGAATATACCGACCCAACAGCCCTGGCCTCACTCTGAGTGTCCTGCTGCACTTACGCATCCTGTCTTGCATGTGCAGTAAAAGCGTTGACCGCTTGAAAGTCCAAGTTCGCTAATCAAAATCGAACAGTTTTACAGTCAGGCACTTAACGCCCTTTATGGTACCGGCACCCATGGCCATACGGTTGTAGGACGTTTCGTCCCGACCGTTTCGTCCCCTTGCTGTTCGTCCCGGCTGTTTCGTCCCAACCGTTTAGTCCCGGCCATTTTTTAAGCCTGCCCGTTTCGTCCCGCTGCTAACTACAGTATACTGCAAAGGCGGCGGCAAAATCAAATGCCAAATGCGCCACAACTTACCAAGAGGTCAAATGCCAGCCACACAGTGGCTTTCGGTGGCCTGGGTTGGGCTTTGTGCCGACGACCAACTCTTTGCGGTACTGTGGATCAGGTATACCTGTACCTGTACCTGATTATCAAGGATTTTCTTATCAAACTGTACAAAAAGTGTACAAAACTTTTGTTCGTCCTAAGTTAGAATATGATGCCTCAGAAGTTTAGAATCTAGAGGGGATAGGGGGTACTGTTGTTTGTGTATACACATACACATTTACCATACACAAAAATACACATTGTTTTTTCAATGTGTATACACATACACATACACATACACATCGAAAAATCCGATACACATTACCATTCACAAACAGTACTCAAAATGTGTATTTTTGTGTATGTGTATTTGATCAGCAAAAGTCGATAAAGTCTCGAACAGAAACGTAAAATTTCTATGTTTTCGCTGCAGTAATAAACAGTAGATATTCTCATAAAGCCCTCAAATGGCCTAAGTAACTCGATTTCAAAGCTATCCAAGGTTTCAAGCAGCAGACATTGAGAAACTTGATTTTCCTAGCATTTCTGACTGAAAATCTATCAAAAAAATTGCATTTTCAGTACAATACACATACACAAATATACACAAAAATACACATTGTTTTGTTGAATGTGTATACACAAATTACCATACACATTTGAAGGTAAATGTGTATACACATACACATACACATACACAAACGGAAAATCCAATACCAAACAACAGTAATAGGGGGCTGGACGCCTGATGAGGGCCTTGGCCGGATTGGGATCGTAAGGCCCCTAGGCCCCAGCCCATGTATTTTTAAAAGTCGAATCGAAACCACTTCCATCTAAATTTGAACTTGCTTACCCCTGGGGGGAACGGGAAGTATAAACCATATGCAAACTGGTAAAGTCATTGAAACTTTAGTTGTGTAAAAACTCTTTGAGTCGAAATTAAAAAACGCTTCTGCCATTGCTGTCAGAATTACATAACAGATTTCTATGCTTTAAACCTTTGATCTACAGCTGGTAGGTACCACCAAATTTCAGGTAAGTCCAGGTTCAGGTATCTCTAAAATCCAATTTCAGGTTCAGGTTCAGGTTCAGGTACATTTTTCAAAAGTACCCAGGTGTCAGGTTCAGGTTCAGGTACTTTCAAATAAAGGCACAAATTTTCGGCTATGAGCTAAATCAATAGCGCTCCTGTTCCTTTTCTTTAGAAAACGATCCATGTTCAAAGCAATCGAAATTTACAAACCAACAATTCGACAAAAACGAGAAAAACGCCAGCAATTTTTTGCGGTATGACGCAGTGGCGTATCCAGAGGGTGTAGGGTGTGTACACCCCCCTTTGCGGTGGAGGTAGGAAGAAAAAGTCTGTCAAAAATATATGAAACTAATGAATTATGTACTAAAACTGTCTATTTTGTGCTCAGAATGCCTTCTAAATGCGTTTTTGAAGGCTAAATTTTCAAAATTTTCTCGCCCTGGTCGGGCAGAAGCCCAACCAGGCACTTTCAAAATTTTACACCCCCCCTTTCCAAAATCCTGGATATGCCACTGGTATGACGGACCGATCGCCAGGCACGCACCCCACAAACGTTCATTTCAAACTCTGAGTTCCGGCATTAAGGTAAAGCTCAGGCTACATGAGTTCTACTAGCTGCCGTTTAAGCTTACGTTCAACAAAGAAACTAAAGCATAGAGGAAAACAAGTTTTCATAAAGTCAATTTCCGGATGGGGCTTTTCCCAATAATCACCTTCATTTTTAAGTTACAGTACAAGTAACGTAGGTGCAGATAATGTGCATTATACGCTTCCAGCACACCATTTTTAAGAACAAAACTGTAGAGCGTCAAGCAATATCTGATCTAACGAACTGACAGTATATGCTACTTGTACCGGGAAGTTTAGGACAAGAAAAACCTGAAAAGTAGGTACCGACCTAGTAGGTGTCAGGTAAGTACTTTTATTTTCAAGTAGGTCCAGGTTCAGGTTCAGGTTCACAATTTTCAGGTTAATACCCAGGTTTCAGGTTCAGGTTCAGGTATACCTACCAACTGTACTTTGATCTGACAGTTTTGCTGCGTAGAATGCAAACGTAGGATTGTGGAAAATTGTAGTATAAAGTAGAATAATTTTGAGCTGGCGATAATATACTGGACTGGCCAGTACCTGGCAACACTGACCACGCGCATAGGGCTTTGCGGCCTAAACCATTACACCAACTGTCCCGGCCGTACAGAGCATAGTATTGTTATTGTGTACAGCTGCTATTGCACTGCGCCCTTTTTATAGCGGTAGATTGGACTGAATCGGACGCGATCACGGGTGAGTAGAGACGCAGAGTTGAGTAGAATAACCGGGCATTTATGGCCGGCAGAAGAAGAGATACAGTTGAAGTGCCGGGCTAGTTGACTAGCCGGGCCGATAATTAGTAGACTTGTAGAGTAGCCAGGCTATTAGAGCCGGGCTGGTAAGCGCGTAGAGCGACGCCGGGCGTTAATGAACGGCCGGCGGAGTGGAGACTTGTAGAATGGCCGGGCGATGACGCACGGCAAGAAGTCGTAGATGGCACCGGGCGATTAGCACGGTGCTGACTTGGAGGTAATTGTAGAATGGCCGGGCGATGACGCACGGCAAGAAGTCGTAGATGGCACCAGGCGATTAGCACGGTGCTGCCAGCAATGATGCAAGGCAAAGAAGTGCCGGAAGAGCGTTGGCACAACGTTAATTAACGACGATGACGTCGGGTTGTAGCGTGCAATAAAAGTAGTCAGACAGTCTCACGCTAGTCAGTGGCGAGCCGGAGCAGGGAAATTGGCGTAGCACGGAAGGCTATTGGCGCGACATCCTACTCGAATGAAGGCTTGACAGACGTAGAGAACTGCGGACAACACTTTTTATTATTGCATAGCTATCAACAACAACAATAATAATAAAAATCGGCGGTCGTCAATCCAAAATGGCGGCGGCCACGCTGACTGTGCTTGTTTGGAATGTCCCCCTGCCTCCCGGCACGGTAATAGTGCGCGGTGAATTGAAACAGGAACTGTGCAGTGCCCCCTTCTTGGCTGCGAGCTCCCGCGAGCAGGGTGTCCTGTAGTGGAATGTGGCAGCAGACGCTGATTGGGGCAATTGGCGATGGTCGATGGACAGTCCAGTCTAAGCAAAGAAATACATGACTGCACAACAGACAAGAAAGTGTGGAACAGAAAAGACACATGTCAGAGATCAATAGCTGACAAAACACAATGCACTCATGCGCACTACCAAATACATCAAGCAAATGATAACAAAAGAACACCTGGCATACAAGTGAAATATAAACAACAACAGAGAGCTTTTCACACTATGTGCAAGGCATAATCGGCGGCAAATTAGAGTCATCCTTGGCCGCAGCGAGCGGCGCACTGATGGCATGCGTTGATTTGTGCCATCACATCCTTTGACATGTTTGGCCAGTAATAAAACCGGCGCATTCTCTTGTAGGTTTTGTTGTAGCCGAAGTGACCGGATTTGGCCGAGCCGTGGTGGTCATACAGTAGTCGGCGGCGCAGCGCGGTAGGCACGTACAAGCACAACCACTGGAGACTGTCCTGATTGGCTGTATCAGGCGGTACATACCACAACAAATTTCCGACAACCACAAATTTATGATGGTCGGCCTGCACCCAGTGAGCTAACTCTTTGTTGGTAGGCACTTCCTGCTGCAGCTTGTAGTTGAGCATAGCTAAGCATTTTTCGTCTGTGAGCTGGTGACGCTTAGCCAAACTGCTGATCTCGGTCGGAAGTGCATCCCGACCGGTAAACGGGGCCGTCGATTTGCAAACCGGGTAAACACAAGCACAGTGTTTACTCGGCCACTGAGGTTGATCTTCTTTCAAGGAAGAGAGCATAGAGTTGTCGGGCCAGGCCCCCTTCTTAGCTGGCTGGTCCTTCTGTGTCATCAGTTGGTCAAACATCGTAGACTGTGGCGGCTTAAAGTAATAAGCAGCCTTACGGTCCAGGGACATCGTAGATTGTGGCGGCTTAAAACAATAAGCAGCCGTAGATTCGGTGGGCAGTTCTTTAGCTTGGCCCACTTCAGTAGTAATCGAATTTGGTGGCAAGGTGACTGAACTATTGGCCACCAACGAAACATTTTCAGCATCGCGGACAACATTATTGACTTGTGCTAGCACAGTGACTACATCAGCAGTAGCCAATTCTTCATCCATTACTCGGTCTGACCAGTCATCAAATTCTGTGGTAAGATCGACTGGTTTGTCTGGCACAACAGCAGGACTGCGCACTTTGTCATAGAAGCGTTTAGCGCGCAGATACTCCTTTGTACTCTGAGCTTTCTCGTGCTTGGGTTCGTGTTTTCTGGCCCACTCTCGCCAGTTCTTTGCTGACCAGCGTTGAAAACCGACAGGCCAACGAAGCACACCACCTCTAGTGTATTTTTGCAAAGGTGGTTGTACTGTCGATTTAACCACGTTGATGTGGTGGCCACTTTGTTTGTTGCACTCGCGGTCACAATTACCGCGAGCAGCACCGTCAAAGCAGTTGTAGTAGCCAGAACGAGTGTAGTTGTTGAACTGCTGTTGTTGTCTGGCCGGTGGATTAAACCGGCTCCTACCACTTTGTTCCAAGTCAATCGAACGTTCCAGCCTCAACAACATTTTGCGGGCTAGGTAGAAATCATTGCCTGCCCGACTGATGATGTCATGCTCCTCCGCTTTGGCCCGCAGATCTGTGCGCAAGCCATGGATTAGCGTCATGACTAGGAACTGCTCATTCTGTGGATTGAACTGGCAACGATAGGCCAGTTGCCCTTGTTTTTCCAGCGCATCGCAGAATTCCACCACCGAACGGTTGTTCTGCTTCATCGTCATCAGTTGGTACTTTTGTGTTGACTCATCAATCAACGCACCACATCGCTCAGTGAGGTGCACTTTCATTGCCTCAAAGTTCACTTGACACACGGCCGGTGCCGACTGTAACATCGCAAAACCAGTTGGAATGGCATTTCGCAAGATGATCAACTTTTCCTCATTTGTATTCACGTGATAGATGGTAAAGAAATCTTCCAACTTCATGAAGAACTCATGCACGTTGTCAGTCTTCGCGTTGAATTTCGGCAATTTCAAATGCCGAAGGTAGGCTGGAGCTTTGTTCTGCACTGCATCGCGTTGCTGTATTGCCTGTACGACTTGAACAATCATCTCCAGAACTTGCATCATCTGTTGACCCATTTGCAGCAACGGGTCAAGGTCACGGTAATGAGTCGAATTGGCGGCACTAGTTTGTACCGTCGGTTGAGGTCCAATAATTGGCGATTCCGCCGCAGGTTGAACCGGCGGTAAAAACGAATTACCAGGTGGCACAGTCTGTTGACTACTGTGTTGCACCGGGTCAGATAAATAATTTTGTTGATCACTTGCGTCAGGAGTGAATGGATTGGAGTTGACAGTGGCGGTACCTGTTGGTACCGTCTGTTGATCTCCAACATCTGAATTGTAGATTTCTTCCGCCGATTTCACTGGCGGCAAGAATGGATCATTAGGTGATGTAGTTTGCTGATTACTGCGTTGCACCAGGTCAACTGGCTGGTACTTTCGCTCGGCAGCGGTGCTGTGTACAGACTGCTCTGCTTTATCAGCATACCGGCCTACTTCGAAGCCGATTTGTTGTTGCACATTGTAGAGGGTGTCAGTAGGTCTGACATTGTCGGGCTGCACGATACTGTCAATTCGAGCCAAACATCTGTCCTTTAGTTCCTTCAAACCGGCCTCACTGATTCGCACAGGCAGGTTATGGATGTATTCTTTTGCGCGGTACGCCATTCGATACAGACGGTCCGCATCGTCACCCAATGATTCCGTTTGCTCGGCGGCTATCTTAGCAGCCGTACGTACCACGGTTACGTCCACCTCAGTTGGTCTGGCGGTTTGTTGAAAAACCGCTCGATTTTCGTCCATAGGTCTAGCGGCTCCACTAGAAACCGCTTCGTCCCCATTTGTAGGTCTGGCGGTCTGATTAGAAACCGCTACATTGTCATCTGTAGATCTGGCGGTTCGATTAGGAACCGCTTCTTCCACATCCGACCGCTGCAACACTTTTACACTTCCAGGTGGTGCTCCATTATTAACAGTGGGAAAAGATTTTTGCACCACTTCACTGTCCGGGAACAAACGTAATTTTTGCGTCATTTTAGCAGTTTGTTGGTTTTTCAACGCTTCGGTCTCTCTGGCTAGCAATTCTTCTTGTTGCTTGAACTGGTCCTCATACACAATTAGCAGTTGAGTCAACTCTTCGACCCACTCCTGCGCTGTAGCTAGATCTTCCTTCCATTGCACCAAAGGGCGGTCTGAGGAACTGGTCAAGGCCGCTCGACGTTTTTCCACAGCTGCTGGTACAGCCGGCGGTCTAACCCGCGCCGGTAAGTCTGTTCCCTTCAGCCAAGCAAGTTGGAGATTTTGCTTGTGCAATTCCATACACAACCGGGTCGTGTCATCCAGCATGTTATTGATAATGCCCAGTCGGTACTGCACCTTTCGTTGGTACTGATCCATTTCTTGTCTGACTGAATCAGACACCTCTTCCAGTTGCGGCCCACTTTCGTTGAGAGGTGTTTCGTCCAAAGAGGTTGGCTCTTGGACGAGACCGGCAAATTTGTTGCAGCGCATCTCCAGCACGATCAATTTCGCTTCCAGTTCTGATTGCCAGTCGGTCGCCGTGGTCACTACCTGTTGCCATTGTTGTAGTGTTCGCGTGCGGTCGACCAACGCCTCCGCACGGGTGGGACCCAGTTCTGACAACGTTTGAGACTGGGGCGGGGGCGGCCTCTGCACTTCGGCTTGATCTGCCAGCTGACATTGCAACTGGTACACAGTTTTGGTATACCGGTCAATTCGCTCAGCCATTTGTTTGATGTTGCCCACCGTTTTGCTCCATTGCAGACGGCAATCGCTCAATTGTTGATCTAGTAATAACGCTTGTTGAGCAGTCGGAACAACCGGCCGCTCTTTAGATCTTGGAACGGTTCGTCTGTAGGTCTGACGGTGCTTTCTGGGCACCGACTCGTAATCGTCCTCATCATCAGACAAATTGTTGTTGCGAGAGATTGCTGTTTCCGGCTCAGATGGCATGGCCGGTTTCTGTGCTGTTAAGGCGGCCAAGAGTTGCTGCTGTCCGGCCGACATTTGCTCTCTCAATTCAGCCCACATTTGTTGTTGTCCGGCCGACATTCGTTCCTCCACTTGACGTTGGCCAGTTGATACTTTTTCTTCCAATTGTTGTTGACCCGTTGATAAATCGGTTAACTGTCTACCGACTTGTGGCTGGACTTGGTCTAATTTGTTGTCAAATTCTTGTCTCAGTTGGTCAGTCTGTTGATCGACTTCCTGTTGAATAGCCGCGCCCAGATTTTTGTTGACATGAGCGGCCACTTTGTAAATCAATGTTGTTTCCTGGTTAGCGGTTACTATGGCCTGTCGCTGGGCTGCCGACAGACTCTCGGTAGTAGTCGATTGGCGCTGCTGTGCACGCATAGACAGACGGAACGCATCGGCCAACTCGTTACTTTTTGCACTTTTTAGTTGCGCCTCTGACGTTTCCTCAACTGTGATGGCGTCATCGTTAGAGGATTCGGATAGTGAGTCATCACCAAGTGCACGCTGCTCTGTAGACACCGAAGTTAGCCGCGTTTGGAGTTGTCTCTCTTCCTTGCGGCTGAGGGGCTGCATTGTCGGTTTTCGACTGCTTTGCTTGCCTCTGTCAGCGGCATTTTCTGTTGAGAGTAGTGACTCCTCAACTTTGGGCGAATCGGTCATCTGTTCAGCAGACTGATTGCTTTGTGGCCGATGCTGACTATCCTTGCTTCTCTTCTTGCGATTCTTCGTCATCTCGGTTCGGAACCTCCAATTGCACTGCGCCCAAAATAGCAGACACGGCGACAGTCGGAGACGGCGAAACAATGGAGACAAGTTGATTGGCCGGGCGATAAATCAGCCAGGCAGAGGTAAAGTTGAGAGGCCGGGCGTTAATAATAACGGCCGGCGGAGCAGTAAGTTGCGATAAATAGCCAGGTAATAACCGGGCAGCAGGTGTAGTCAGTCGTAGGTGTTGCCGGGCGTTTAGCACGGCTGCTGTGCATAAAAGTAATACACAATGTTTACAGACACGCCGGTAATCGACACGGCGGAGAAGAAGAAAGAAAGGTCGGCTAGTGCCGCGAGTCCCTACGCAGGAGGGCGAGCAAACTAGACGACAACGCTCCCAGAGCCTATTCCGGCGCCGATCGGGCCTCGACACAGGAATCCTCGTCACAAAGACAAAAGTGCCGGCCAATTGCCGGGGTTGTATGCGCGAGCAAAAATGTGAATAAACTGTCTTACGCCTAATGCAGCAAGTCGGTGAACAGTGCGGCGGCTTCTAGTAAGCTTTATGAGCACACGGCACGTCACGAACAGGTACTGCTGGAGCGGCAGCTGAGGTACACACACTCACAAAACAACAACAATATAAGAGAAATCACGTCTTGCGTCGAAAAAGAAGATGGCCGCCGCCACGCAAAACGCTGAACTGCCTTGTCTGCCGCCGTCTCTGGACACGACAATGCGGCCGACTGTAGTGTACCCTAGCTAACAGAAAACGACGCTACCGCTCCAGACACACGTTAGTAATAACAATAATACGAGTAAGCACAAGTAAGAGGAGAAAGAAGATGGTATCTGTGCACTATTATGCATGGCTTTATTACTGTATGAGTACGTATGACAGACTGGCTTCTGTTTAAAATAATGAACGATTTGGTTTTCGCACTTTGGATGTGCATGTTTCACTTTGTGAACCGGGACGAAACGGTCACTTTAAAACTTGGCCGGGACGAAACGGTCGGGACGAAACAGCCGGGAAAAACAGCAAGGGGACGAAACGGTCGGGACGAAATGGGCGGATACCTGGCCATACATACAGTATATGGTGCCACTAGCCTAGGTACCGGTACCATATATAGCGTCAGTACCATAACCGGCGTTAAGTGCCTGACTGTTTTATGCGCTAATGCCACCAAATAAATTGCGAAGAAAAACCTACGCTAAAACAGGCCTCTTCTCAAAGTGGCGACCGATCGAATGGCGACCAGTTAAATAGGCGACCAAACAAACGGCGACCAATCAAACCGGCGACCACTTGAACTGGCGACCAATTAAGCCCGCGACCAATTCAAATGGCGACCAATCAAACGGCGACCAATCGATCGCGACCAATTGAACGTAAACCATATGGATCTGTTCCTCTCAGCAACGAGATTACTGCACTGTTCTCGAAATTTGCATATTATACTTGGCTTAGATGAAAGGGGCCTGACAAAAAATCGACTTTTTTTGGCAAAGCGCCAATTTTTCTGCCGATACCAGATTCGGATTCCTCAACCTTCAGGCATCTCGAAAATACTACCATATATGGGTCTACGATCAACTCTACCAGAGTTATCGACGGTCGATTTTCTAATGTTGACATGACAACAACACTTTCTGAAATTCAGGTGGACATCCTAACATCGAGGTCAAATTTCTAGCAAAATCAAAGTCGTAGAGCAAAACCAGTGTAACCGTTGGATTCAGCATATCCGAGATAATATAGAACCGTGAAGCTGAAATTGGTTGGAGGGAGAAAATCCCCATGTGTTCGATCTTGAATGAATTATTGTGCTTAACTATGGGAGAGCAAAATTTTGACCGCTTGTCGGCGTTAGAAAATCGAGTGTAACTTTGTTAGGGTTGATCGTAGACCCATATATGGTAATATTTTCGAGATGCCTGAAGGTTGGGGAATGCGAATCTGGTATCGGTTCAAAAATTGGCGCTTTGCCAAAAAAAGTCGATTTTTTTGTCAGGCCTCTTGCTTCTAACTAAAGTTCAATATGCAAATTTCGGGAACAGTATAGTAGTCTCGCTGATGAGAGAAACAGATTTACTGTGGATCAGGTATACCTGTACCTGATTATCAGGTAGATTTGCAATACCCACCTGATACCTACCTGATACCTGATCGGGTACTTTCGAACTGTACCTACTTGATTTTGGGTATTTTTGGACTGAAACAGGTACAGGTATCAGGTACAAACGCAAGTCATCAAATGGTAGTTTACGACCGATTTGTTCATTAAAAAAGCGTATAAGAAGGCTAATTTTTCAAAATATTCTCGCCCTGCTTGGGCCGTTGCCCAACCAGGCCACTTCAGACTACACTACCTCCTAATTTCTGTTAATACTATACTTTTCAAAAGCGTTTTCAAGCTAATTATGTCAAAATTTTCTCGCCCTGATTGGGCCGTGGCTCAACCAGAGATCTAAAGTTAAATCCTAAGTACGCTAATGAGTAAAGGGGAAGACAAATAGGGACATACTGTACTTGTACGGCTAAAAAGGGGTTACGAGAAGCCTTGCTCTAAGTGGCAAAGATAAACCACCAGAGATGGATGTGCAAAGCGATTCCGCACCCCGGTGATATTTTGAGAGTGGGTTTTTGGCATTTTGTGCAGGTTCATTCGGAAAAAATCCTAAAATGATTGGAACTAATCTGATTTTAGCTGCATTTTGAGCCTAAATTGGTAGTTTTAGCGATTTTTTCGGCTAAATCCGGATGTTATGTTTTTATGGGGAAATACCTGATACCTAATACCTGATACCTGTATTTTTGTGAATACCTACCTATACCTGATACCTGATTGGGTATTTTTGAAATACCTGTACCTGATACCTGCTATTAGGTACTTTTCCAATACCTGCCCACAATAATCCATATATACATGTATGGGGTTCACACCACGCATAAATTCGGAACACTGCCAGATGTACCCAGCGCCAAAGATTTTTGAACAGACTTAGTTACTTTATGCTGTGGCGCTCTTCTTTTCGGTAGCCTTTCTCTGGTACGATACCGATGGTGTCAGCTTTCAGAAAGTTGCGCTGGAAAACCAGGTTGCAGGCGGAGGCTAAGGTGATGGCTTGGGCCAGAGGGTCTATAAAGGTCCCACGAAGTCGTCCCGAAACTTCATGCATTCATCGATTTTTTTGTCAGGCCTCTTTCTTCTAAGCAAAGTAATAATATGCAAATTTCGAGAACAGTATAGTAATCTCGTTGATGAGAGGAACAGCTCCATATATACATGTATGTGGTTTTGACCAGGGCCACACAAGATTAACGTTGGCCTATGCCATTCTGAAATTCAGGTGGACACCCTAACTGCGAGGTCAAATTTCTAGCAGAAATCAAAGTGGTAGAGCAAAATCAATATGACCGCTGGATTCAGCATGTCCGAAATAACATAGAACCGTGAAGCTGAAATTGGTTGTAAGAAAAAAACCCCCATGTGTTCGATCTTGAATGAATTTTTGTGATTAACTATGGGAGAGCAAAGTTTTGATTGACCACTTGTCGGCATTAGAAAATCGAACTGGGGTTCACACCACCAATAAATTCGGGACACTGCCGGATGTACCCAGCGCCAAAGATTTTTGAACAGACTTTAGTCGCGCCGAGAGGATGAGCGCAGACCCCCAGCGGCTGGGTACCCCCAAGACGATTTTTCTGGCAAACAATTTGTTGAGCAAATTTTTGCGATTTTTTTGCAATTTCAGACACAAAAATTGCCAAAAACGCAGAACAGTCAACAAGCATGATCACTTTTAACTGCCTCTATTCACCCAACCAGTCAAGCACGCCACAAGGACATGCAAAGTTGCATGACACTCAGCGAAATGAAGTGAAGCGAGATTGAAGAGCCACTGCGAATGGTTAGCCAGACAGACAGGATGAAAATTGTGCTTGCTGTCCTGTTACTGTTCGTTGTGCCGGGTGCCGCCCAGTTCGGTGTGGCCGTTTGGGTGTGGGCCGTTTGGGTGTGGCCCTTTCGGTGTGGGCCGTTTGGGTGTGTGTCCCGTTTCGGTGCATGGGCCGGTTCGGTGCGACCCGGTTCGGTGCGACCCAGTTGGGTGTGGGCCGGTTCGGTGCGACCCATTCGGTGTGGGTCAGTTCAGTTCAGTGTGTGTTTGTTTGTTTATCTACATTTAACCACATTCCCTATAGATATCGTAGTCACAATAATACAAATCACAAACCAATACTAGCAGGCATAGTAGGACTGCAGCTAAAGGACGACAAAACAAAAAAATACAAGGCGCCTGCGCAGAGTAATACTGGTAACACACACATTAAACACTTAACAGCGTGCACACTCAATAATTGAAGTTATGCGCGAGGCCACGCAGAAAATCCACATAATCACGACCGGCGTAATCATTAACAATTCTCAAAATACGCGCGTCAATGTCGCGCCACTTGGGCTTCTTAGGCGGAGGCGGCGCTCCTGCTAGCTGCAGCTCGATCATGCCGTCTCGCAGTTGCTGGCACTGACGAAGACCGTCGATCAACCTCCAAACCGTTGGATGACTCATTTGGAGAAGGGACTGGACATGGCGATGGAAGCCTTCGATCTTGTTGTTGTTGCGATCCATGCCGTTGCGGACTCGCTCGTGCTGGTTCCACATCCGAATCGGGAAACTCGGTGCGCGCCGTCCATTCCCTCTTCGGTTTCGCCGACCGATATATGTATCTTCTACATAATCCAGCATCGGCTCTAGCGCAGGATCAAGATGCTGTCAAGAAAAGGGTTGGTATGACAACACATTGTTGTAAAACACCAAAAATACTTCAGACAGCGTTTCGAATGCTTCAACAACATCGGCAGGTGGTACGAACGCTAGAGACGTCATCATCTTGGACTGAACGGCGAAATTCGGGTCAGTGATATATCTAAACACTTTATATGATATATGCTTTATTATACTATAAAGGTTCCATGACATCCATCCAGGACATGGGTGGGTAGGAATATTTTTGGAAGCTCTTTTTGTCATTCTTTGCTTGTTTTTAGCTTTAAAACGCTATTTAGCAGCTCAAAATAGCGATTTTTAGCGTCCTTACTGAAAAAAACGTGCTAAAAACGCATTTCTAGGCGTTTTGGAGCTTTTTGAAATTTGGGACCCCCCACCTGGGCGAACCCCCCCTCGACCCCCCCCACCTGAGGAAACCCCCCCTACCCCCCTCCCCCCAGGTCGGCCCGGAGCTGTTACATGTATGACTAGGGGGGTTTGGAGGGGGTTACCCACCTGCTGGAAAGGCCAACCCCCCTCAACCCCCCCCCGAGACAGATTAAGGGACACTCCCGACCAAAAAATACAAGTACTAGTAGTGGCTCCAGTATTAACAAAACAAACTGGGTCAGAAATCACTAATTTTTAGCCGAAAGTTCACTTGAAAAGCCTTTGGAAACCGAATTTGGCGTTTCCACTGCTGATATTTAAGAAAAATCGGTGTTTTGGAAGCTCTTTTTGTCATTTTTTGCTTGTTTTTAGCTTTAAAAGGCTATTTGGCAGCTTAAAATAGCGATTTTCAGCATCCTTACTGAAAAAAAAACGTGCTAAAAACGCATTTCTAGGCGTTTTGGAGCTTTTCGAACTTTGGTACCCCCACCTGGGCGACCCCCTCGACCCCCCACCTGATGAAACCCCCCCTTACCCCCCTCCCCCCAGGTCGGCCCGGAGCTGTTACATGTATGTCTCTAACCACAGCACTTGACATAGGCTTATGGGTTTTGGGTGAAAGCAAACATGTAACAGCTCCGGGCCGACCTGGTGGGAGGGGGATTTGGCCTTTTCAGCTAGGGGGGTAACCCCCAAACCCCCCTAGTACATGTATGGCTGAAGGGCTGAAGACATTCAGGAATTGTAGGACATGATCCCTTTTAACTGTCTCTATTCACCCAGCCTCCCCTCCACAACAGTCAAACACGCCACAAGGACATGCAAAGTTGCATGACACTCATGGATATGAAGTGAAGCAGGACTGAGGAGCCACAGCGAATGGTAAGCCAGGCAAACAGAATGAAAATTGTGCATGCTGTCCTGTTACTGCTTGTTGTGCCGACTCATGGCGGTTGGAAGCAGCAAGTGATCAATCAGAACCTTTGTTTGGTGAACTTGGTAAGACAGAGAGAACAATCGTTCAACCTCACAGAAGCCACTGCTCTCTGTGGCAGCAACTCCATTATAAAATTCTTACGCAAGGATGCACAACAGCTACTGATATCTGGTCAACTTAGTTGGAGATACTTTGAAGCAGTATTTGCCATACGATCCATCTACCCATGTCAGACGGGTTTTTGGGACTACTGGGACATGGAATTCTGGTATCGATATTATATGTTCAGATACTATGGGCGGCTCTACTTTTCGCAACTGTGCAAAATCTGGGCTTGCGAACTAGAGGAACAGCTGAAACCGGTTTACTGGCTGTTTGGCCGTTATCTGGCCATCCCAGTCAGTCTTTTGCTAAATACTTTGAACATCAGTATTATGCGTCAGACCATGCTAGGCTTGGAGCCGGGAACAGCGCTTTACATCCATTTAGCTGAGATCGTGACCGATCTATTTCAAGCCATTTCTTTCAGTTTGAAAGATTCCTATTTTCTTTACTCATTCTTTGTCAAGTTTGATTGCTGGTTTGGAATCGATTTCAGTTACTCCAGAGCTATCATAGCAGCACCTGCGGAGCTTTTTCAAATGCTCAATCAGCTGCTATTGGCAGCCCTTCTCTATGACCGAATCTTAGCCATAAACAAACCATTCCATTATAATGCTACCAAGCACAAAAGGCGTGCCTGTAAAATATTTGCACAGTTGATCCTGTTTTCATTCTTAGCTACACTAATCTATGGCTCCATTGACTACAATCGCTACAAAATCGTGGAGTGGTTGGGCTTAGGATATGGCAGCCCTGGGTACATGCTACTGCCTGAGTTCAGAAAAGTTTTCCAAGCAATTTTTTACAGTTGCTTGTTAGCTGTGCAGTTCTGTCTGGCATTTGTCTATATGTATAATGCACGCAAAATTTTGAGGGGTCAGGCAGGAACTAACCAGCAGGAAAGGAGAAAACAAGAAAAAGCCAAACGCAGCCTACTGATTGGCACTGTTCTCTTGAATTTGTTTACTATGAGTCTGTTTCTTGCAAGTCATGCTGAGATTATATTGCAAGCTGCGCTTGGCATTGAATACCTGCCGGTCCACGTGCTATCGTTGATTACTATAATGGGAGATGTTTTTGGCCCTGTGGCCGCCTTCCTTAATGGTTCGGGCGCGATTCTGTTCCACGTTACCTTTGCTAAGACTTACAGAAAAGCCTTCTTCAAGACGTGGTTAGGGAAATTGATTGTCCAAGCTCGTTCACATGTACGGCCTCAGCCTCTGAATGCTATCCAAGTTGGAACGCCGAGAGTGTAAGTGTGATTGTATGAGAACTGCTGATTAACTTTCCTTTGTGGTGTTTTGAACGCGCAAATGGTACGTTTGTTGTTGTTTTTTGGAAAAAAGTAAAAACGTCAGCAAATACGTGTTTAGCCATAGATTCACTGTTTGAATAAAATGGAGTTTACTGGTCTCACAGATTTGTTGTTTAAATTTATTCCAAGTCTAACCAAGGAACAAGACACTGTTTACACTAATTATGTGCACATCTAAACAGTGCCAGAGATCATGAATGACTAGATAAATCACATGGGTACACCCAGAGCAAAGATGGCAAAGCACATCACATGGTGAGTAGGAAGACCTCCTTTCGTTGTCGCATTGTTTTCGGGAAAACATCCTGCAGCGCGGTGACAACAGCCTCTACCGTGCGACCAGAAAATAAATTTTGCTGCCGGTGGCAGTCACCTGGAGCTCAATGACGTCGACACGCCAGACTGGCACCCAACGGCGTATGTGTTTTGGTAGGATTTGATGCCTTTGTTTTTCGGTTAGTGTCATTTTAGTGTCAATCAGACCAATTCGTACCGCTGCTCTTTTGTACTGTATTTTCGGCATAAATAGCTGTGCTACATAGTCTTCTATTCAGCGCTTATGGTTTTGGTTAACAGGTGTTCACGAGAAAAAATAATCA
The DNA here is from genome assembly GCA_030248155.1 of Sabatieria punctata. NCBI lineage: Eukaryota > Metazoa > Nematoda > Chromadorea > Araeolaimida > Comesomatidae > Sabatieria > Sabatieria punctata. Next base: position 108,537 of record JASANB010007944.1, read on the forward strand.
AGGCTTCCACAGACAGGCATGCAGAGTTGCCTGACATTCTGGGAAATGAAATGAAATCAATCGGCGATGTCTTGCTTTAGCCACTGAAGAAGCTAACCTAGTCAATCAGATTGTCTTAAAAGCATAACCTTTGCACAATCAAACATCAAATTAACCCCAGGCGCTGGCGTTGAACCTATGGCAGCAAGGGGGACGGTTGTTTGTAGGCAGGGCTACCCCATTGAAGGGCTCTGAAAAGAGCGAGGGGCGTCCTGAGCTGTCCGAAAGGACAGCGGAACTCAAAAACAAACAAACAACAAACCATTTTGTTGCATTCAGAAAGATTAGAATTTGGCGCAAAAATATGCAAAATGCTGCAACAGCTGGTTATAGTCACAGTCTATCTATAGGTTAATCGGCTAATCGTTTAAGCTCAAGAATCTTGCTCATCTGAAAAGCGCGATAAACCTTATAGTGCATTTGTATTTAACCAGTAAAACTATCTCTCAAACAAAAGTCTACGAGTGAAATGCATTGGAAACTAATCCTTCCTCTAGGTTTGTCTTAAATGTGCTTTCGAAACAATGTGTTATCTATTTCCAGTCATAGTGGTTTTACTGGCCTGGTCGCCCTCAGTGGAAAGTGCGAAAGGGCAACTAAATGGAAAACATGGTAAGAAAAATTGCGTCCATCTAAGCTAATGTAGCAAGTTCTGTTTGTAGTGCCTCTTCAAAAGTTTTCCTGTATGTCGGTTGGTTGGAGCTGTGAAAAAGACGGCGATTGCTGCTCTCAACTTACCTGTCAAGATTTAGGTTATGGCAACAAACACTGTTGTCGTTCATATGGTTGCTTTTAATAGAAGGAACATGTGTTTTGCTCAGTGGCGTATCCAGGGGGGGGTGTAGGGTGTGTACACCCCCCCTTTGCGGTGGAGGTAGGAAGAAAAAGTCTGTCAAAAATATAAGAAACTAATGAATTATGTACTAAACTGTCTATTTTGTGCTCAGAATGCCTTCTAAATGCGTTTTTGAAGGCCAAATTTTTAAGATTTTCTCGCCCTGGTCGGGCAGAAGCCCAACCAGGCCATTATAAACTACTAAAACTTGTAATTTCTGTTAATTTTAAGCTCGGAATGCGTTTTAAACGCGTTTTTGAAGGCTAATTTTGCTAAATTTTCTTACCCTGGTTGGACAGCGGCCCAACCAGGCACTTTAAAAATTTTACACCCCCCCTTTCCAAAATCCTGGATACGCCACTGGTTTTGCTGATATTGAGGACTAAAATTCCATCGAAATTAAATTCAATTTAGTTTTCTTTACTACTCTTCACCACAGCAACACAACAACAACGGGTCTATTCAGATTCTTCAGCTCGCAGAGGCAACACAAAATTTGCATAAAATGTACACAAAAACCTGTATAAAACAATCTGAGAAACAGTTTGACTGCAGTATTGTCGCAAGCCCACACCTACTTTTTTCCGGTAAATAGAAACTTTTAGCTTTAGCAGTTTTTTGTTTTGCTCTTCTCAAATAAAAATCGAACGAAAATCGCACAAAGCAGCTATGAGCCGGCGGCAAGATAATAACAAAAGTGACTTAGATGCCAAACGAATCAAATCGCTTCTGAATACGTCGAGTAGTCCAGTTGTTTTAGGAGTTTGTCATTGGTCAAAACTGACAACCCAGGCTGTTTGTACGGCAGCTGAACAGCTGGTGTGAGACCGAGCCTCAGCCTCTGAAAATTCAGCCGGTAGGAAAACATTTAATACCAAACTAGTCCAAATAAATATCAGAGATATACCGATGTAGTCCGGTTTAAATGTGCCCTGCCAGATATTAGGGCTTTATGTTACAGGATTAAAGCACGAATTTCACTTTCACTTAGTTGGACAAGTTTGGTATTAACTGAGTTCTTAGAGGACTTACGTCCATAAACGTGTCGCCAGGTGCAGTCAGTAAGAAATAGATGGCGTAGCCAGGTATTGTTAGCATAGACATTAGCGATAGGACCATTCCCAGACTTAGAGCCCACGTCGGGTACGGAGTACCATCTGGGTAGGTCAGTGGTTCGAACTTTATGACGAGGAAGATGAACAAAATCTGAAAACTGTTTTATTACAAAAATTAACTTGTGCTTCACACACAGCATTACCACACAAGCCAAGGGCGCCGTGTATTTCCAGCAGAACTGCCATATTCGGGATGGCCGGAAGCCCAACATGTCTTCCATTGCCATAGTTACCTTCTCTGCGCCTGTAATATGCAAATTTTTGCATTCACAGGACTCAACAGGAGAAACTGGCTCACCAAACCCCCAAGATAGACCGACGACCTCGAAAAAGACCACCCACAACAATGCAATGCCACTAGCTCCATAGGCATCAACCAGTGTTAGCCAGAAATTGCCAGACTGAAAATGAAAAATTTGCATAGAGCGGTAGATATTTGCGCAATGTACCTGTGTGAGCATGGGTACACCCAGAGCAAATGTGGCAAGGCACATGGTCAATAGGAAAACTTCTTTTCGACGTCGCAGAGTTTTCGGAAACACATCCTGTAGCGCGGTGACCACGCCCTCTACAGTGCAGACCTGAAAACAAATTTAGCTATTTTTTAAAAGTTAAAAAATCCAAGTTACCTGACTGTCAATGCCCAAAATGGCCAACATTACGAAGAAAAGGAAGGCCCACATTTGTTTCAGCGGAAGACTAATGGCCGCTTCCGGATAGGCTAAGAATGCTAGGCCGACTCCTGCAACGATTGAGACTTTTTGGCGGGAAATTTGAAAATGATAAATATTACCTGGCTTTACGATTTCGGCCACCGGCTTGTCGGCAATTTCGGACATGTAGCCAAGAACTGAGAAAACCACGAATCCGGCCAGAATACTGGTAAAACTGTTGATTACACACAGGACCAAAGCATCTCTAAAATTTACTAGGTAAGACAAAAAAGCTAACAAACTAAAATGCAAGTACCTGTAACAGTTGTGGTTGTACTTGTTATGGCTTCCCAGAGCTATCAGTGCGCCAAAACCAACTCCGTATGAATAGAAAACCTGAGTACCAGCGTCTTTCCACACCTACAACAGGTAATCAGTGGCCCAACATGGGTAAAAAATGCGAAATTACTGTAGTTTCGGCCAATTTCGAGATGTTCGGGGTGAGATAGAATGCGATTCCGTCGCCAGCGCCTGGAAGCGTGATGCCACGGAAGAAGAGGATTGCAAGTAGAAGATAGGGCGACAGCGCGCAAAAATAGATGAACTGAAAGGTGAACCAACATTGGTATAATCAGTTTCCAAGTGTGATATTACTTTTCTGGCTTGTGTGATTCCTTTCCACAGTGCAAAGTAGATAATAGCCCAGGCTACAATGCAGGTTAACAACAATTCCCACTGAATTACGCCAATCTCATCGATCCCAGTCGTTTGTTGCAATACGCGTTTTCTAAAATGGGACAAAAGCTAACAAAATAGGACAACATGACAAATAGAACTGACTCCCAGAACTGCTCCACCGATGTCTCCGAGGTCAAATTCATCGCCGAAATGTTGGCCTCAACGGCTCGCAGCAGCGTTTTGTTGCGTAGATTAGTTCCGACGCAACTCTGGTCGTTCCACCAATTTTCACACGACTCCCAGGGAAAGACGGCGGTGAATGATGAAAATAGGTAATAGAGCGCCCAGGTGACGATGATACAGTAATAGGTGGTACAGATGTACGCAATCACTATGTTACCGAAACCGACTCCTAAAACAGGTTTCGCCGTTCTACTGGTGCCCAATTATCTTTGGCGAGTTTGAATTTGGCGCCACAAAATTAGCGCTTGTTATGAGCAGCAAATCGATAGGATACGGTAGGCGCGAATTTTGTAGAATTCAAATTCAAAACCCGAACTGCGGTTATGGACAGTACAGCGAGTTAGCGGTCGCGCGCGTTTTTTTGGACATTGACCTAAGTTTTTTGGCGCCACTTACACAGAATCGGAGAATTGATCAGAAAAAAAATATTTGCATAAAACGCAATTCGCCGATTTTGGTGAGTGAGACCCAAGTATTGTTTCAGCAAATTTGATGAGCTACGACAATCTTTACAACTTACAGTGAAGCTTCAAATTTGCTGAAACTGTTTGAGAAGGTGCACTAAAACGGAAATAAGGAAAATAAGCTTAAAGTCAGTCAAAATTTCGTTATTTCCGCTACCTTAGCTGGATGAAATTTCTGTGAATTTTGCTACAGGAAAGAAGAAAACACTGAAAAAGATCGTTTCCTCTCGCCCCCAATCGGCCGGAAAGTCAGAGTACACAGAAGAAGGCACAAAACAGCACAAACACAGGAAGCACACAGATGGCAAGATAGCTAGGTTTTTGCGTAAACCGTCTTATGCAAGTCTTTGACCCTGTCAGGGCCGTTGGCTCATACACACACGAATACAATAGTAAGAGATTTTGCAGACTTTGTTTTTGTAACTCTAGCCTGAGCTCAAAATTGACCTCTCAAAAAGGTGTGTGCGTAGGAGCCAAGCGAAAGCTACGATAAACTACGTTTTTTCGTACATCAACTTCGGCTGTTGGTGTCACCTGACGCGTGCCGACAAACCTGAGGAGGACCCCGAGTCTACAAAGCATCGTTACATTAGTCAAACCGACCGTACCCACTCTTTTGAATCTCGCGCGCTCAGCCTTTTCACACAACTTGCAATTGGAACAGAATACCGTAATCTAGTTAGGCAGAATACGGTAGCTGAGACGTGCTGTGAAAAGAGTGGGTACTAAAATGCGCAAGCTGTGGTAGAAAATACTGTGAGTGACATTTGGCCGCCGCCGGAAAGTGATAAATCGGTCTGTTTACGACAAGTTTTCGGCTCTGCCCACTGTGATGGAAGGACAGGGCTGGCCCGTCCGCCCGCGCGTACTCTGTGATTAATGACCGTAGAGTTTGAATGAGACCGAAACAGACAGGTTTGACCTTTAAACTAAAGAATTCTTGCTTTTTTTCTGCAAACTGCGTTCGAGTGACCTCTTTGGCAGTTCTTTTTACCCTTAAAATTGATTCGACGCTTCTATTATTAGATTTCACGCTTTTTTGTTCTGCTTGAAGAAAGAACTGACAAGACTGAAAGATTCGACGCTCCTGGAAAATAGCACGCTCCACGTTACAAAGTAGCTCGAAACCATGCAAAATTTCACCTTTGAAAATCGGGCACACGTTCCAGACTTCGACTCCGCCCTTTTGCAAATGCTGTCCCACCGTCACTTCCAGCATGAAGATTGGCACGGCTCCAATAACCCAAAAGATAAAGTAAACTAACAGAAAGGTTCCTAAAAATAGACGAACCGTATGACAACATTATGATTTACCCCTCACATTTCTGCACCAAAAACAATAAACAGTAAAACCACTCTACCTCCTCCGTTCTTGAAGCACAGATAGGGAAAGCGCCAGACGTTTCCTAAAACAGACACAAACAGTTCGCTTGCAGAGTGGCGGCAAATTTAAATTTAGCCATCTATTTTAACCGCCACCGGCCCCCAACGTCAGCTGTCCTGGGCTTTTTCTTCCGGCGTCGGAATTTTGCAAACCTACGGAATGACAGCGGCAGATGGGGCCGGGCCCATTCAGACAGATTTATGCACCTCTCTGTCTGTCCGTGCAGCAAACAAGCTGCTAATACCAAACTAGTCCAAAGCCGGACCAGACTGGTATGGACCAAAATCGAACAAAATAGGACAACCTACCTAGACCGACGGCGTAGGCCACCATGGACATCAAGAAGTCCATTTGACCGCTCCATTGACCCCTGTCCTCTGATCTCGAGACAATGCTTTCGGTGTCGCCATCGTCGGAGACTTTGTCGACGATGAGCATAGGGACCAGATGTGGGGGCAGCTTGGGTTCCTTGACCGTTTCGACGGTGTCGCCGTAGACCTCGCTGCTGCTGGGAGGTGTGCCGCAGTCGGCTTGGCGAGAGAAGAGTTTGTTGAAGAGAGCTCTCATAGTCACCAGGTTCCTAAGAATGAGGACGCACGTGGTTAGATGGCGCCGAAAAATAGTTTGGCTAAGCGGTCGGCCGGGAGGCCTTGAAAAAACTTGATCCGACCAGACGCGTTTGCATTCCTGCGATGGCGCGCGCGCGCCTTCTTAAAGTAAAAATAGTGAAACTTTAAAGAAACGATCTTTCTAAGTTGTTTTGCGACCGGGTATTAAGATAAGGCTGGCGCGTGGGCGATAATAACTTGTTTGCTGTTTGATTGAAGATAGCCGCTGAGAGCAAAGTCCCTAAACTGGTTGTTACGTTGGAGGTGGGTATGTTGAAATAGGAACAGTAAACAGCTAAAGCAACATGATATTATTACATTAGTATTGGTTAGCTATAGGTAGCTAGAGTAGGCCGCACTCTAGAGCACTGACTGACAGTTTAAAACTAAGCCTTGCGCCTGCTGGCATAGCATTACACATCGTCTGGTCTGGTGGGTTTTCAATGGCGAGACAATGGCTTCTGCTGCTGGGGTTGTTAAGCGTCGCCGCGGCAAATTTGAATCTTCTTTTTATGGTGGCTGACGATCTGAGACCTAGTTTGGGCTGCTATCAAGAAAAGGAGGACCGATCAGACATGGCTACCTACATACCTGCCTAAAGCAATAAGAGCAATGAAAATAGAAAAATAATAAGGTTACAAGTTTGTTATGAATGAATGAATGAAAGAATAAAGGACCGACCGACCGACCGACCGACCGACCGACCGACCGACCGACCGACCGACCGACCGACCGACCGACCGACCGACCGACCGACCGACCGACCGACCGACCGACCGACCGACCGACCGACCGACCGACCGACCGACCGACCGACCGACCGACCGACCGACCGACCGACCGACCGACCGACCGACCGACCGACCGACCGACCGACCGACCGACCGACCGACCGACCGACCGACCGATCTAAACCGGACTTTTACCAACCGACGAACACATCTGTATCAAAATAGTATAGAATTGTTGAACCAATTAAATTTCGCATAGGGTAGCCATGTCTGAAGGGAGCAAGGATGCACACACCTAACCTGGACGGCCTAGCTGGGAGAGGTTTGACGTTCCGGCAGGCTTATGCTCAGGTGGGCTAGGCAAGATAATAGCTGTGTTTGCGCTTCTGGCGGTTCTGTTTGATCAGACGCCGACTCTGGATTACAGCCAACTCTTTAATGGCTTCCAATCTCTGATGACGGTGCACTTGGCGCACGTAATCCTCTTAAAAATTTGTACCTACCGCTCTCACAATGGTTCTGCTGTGCAACAGTACAGTGTAATTTAGCATTGCTACATGCGTAGTAATGTGTACTGTATGTATGTCAAATACCGTAAAACTTCTAATAATAACCCTGCGCTATTACGTTTTCGTGATTGCTTTTGGGGCGCTATTATTTATTATTTCAATGCTACATTGGCCATCTCAAGTATCCTCATTTTTCTTAAAATACAGGGTATTTTGTCTTAAACACAAGCAATCATTATATGAGTTTTAGTCTGACTAATGTTTGCAAGCTTAAAGAAAATTGACTGAAAGGGACAGTATTCTAAATTGGAAACACGTATAAAGCGTTGATAGTAGTGCACGCGGGGGCGCTAATTAGGAGGGCGCTACTATTAGAGCGTGCGCGTTTATATTTTTGGGTTGTCCGTAAAAGGCGCTACTATTGGAGCGGCGCTTTTATTAGAAGTTTTACGGTATATACAATGATAGTAAGTACAGTGTCTCTAAAGTTCAGTTTCGCTTTCAGAAAACAAATCAACTATACATTTTAACAGGTTATCAGCCTCTAAGTAAATGCGGTAAATATTGCTCAGTTCTAGATTGCACTGTGTGGTCCAAGTAGGACTTCTTTCTTGACCGGAAGGCGCCCTGAAACGCTGAAGACCTTTAGTAACCGGGAGCCTTATTGGAGAAAACGTGCGGGCAATTTTACCACATTTCCGCAGTATTTCAAAGAAAATGGCTATCATACAGTATCTGTGGGAAAGATCTTCCATCCAGGTAAAAGTATCGCTTTTCAGTCTTTCCAACAAAAAAGACAACGATTTCTTAGGAAAACTGTCTGGTCGCTCTGACGACTGGCCGTACAGTTGGTCGGTAAAACCGTTTCATCCGAAGACAGAAAAGTTCAAGAATGCAAAGGTTGTAAAGTTGAAACTTGAAAACCTGTTTGGTGACAAATTGAAAACCTTTTTTTAGGTCTGCGGCAACAGCAAAAAGAAACACGCTGATCTAGTCTGCCCTGTTTCTGTGCAAGATCAACCGGGAAAAACGTTGCCAGATTTAGAAACAACCGAATATTCTGTGAATTTCATTAGAAACTGGAAAAATCGGTCAAAACCCTTTTTCTTAGCGGTCGGATTTCACAAACCTCATATTCCGCTCAAATATCCGCAAGATTACCTAAGTTAGTTAGTATCTATTCTAGTGTTTTGGTACAGATTAAAATATGCAAATTTAGACTACTACCCAAAAGCCAATATTTCTGTTGCATCAAATTGGAGGATTCCGCAAAAATTGCCAGATGTTGCTTGGAATCCGTTTCAGGATTTGAGAAAACGACGCGATATTTCCGATCTCAACGTCAGTTTTCCCTACGGTCCTATTCCCTTTGACTATCAGGTAAAAACTAACACAGTTTATTTATGTGTAAATAATAATAGGAGAAGTATTTTAGAAGCTGATACGTCAAAGTTATTTCGCTAGTGTTTCTTACATTGACAGTTTGGTTGGAAAAATTATGGAGGCTCTTAATTCAAGCGGATTAGCTGAAAACACCATTGTTGTGTTCACAAGTGACCACGGTATAAAAACATACTGTAGGTCAAAAATAATTATCTAAACAGTTTGTTAATTTTAGGCTGGTCGCTAGGTGAACACGGCGAATGGTCAAAGTACAGCAATTTTGGGGTAGCACTACAAGTACCCCTTATTATTTCACTGCCATCTCTAAGAAACCGTCAAGTTTCTAACAGTTTCGTCGAATTGTTGGACCTATTTCCCAGCCTAGTTCAACTGTCAAAACTACCTTTACCTCCGAAATGTCCGAAATCTAACCCCAGTTCGCTGCTTACGTGCGTTGAAGGGCAAAGTTTTGCACCGATTTTTGTCAGCCCGAAAAACGTCACTAAGTCTGCAGTATTCGGTCAGTACCCGCGCCCTGACCTTTTGCCGCAACTAAACAGCGACCAGCCTAGGCATAGAGAGATTGAAGTTATGGGTTACACGGTACGAACTGTTGACTATCAATACACTGAATGGATTGGCTACGACCCGGAAAAGAATGAAGGAAATTGGTCGCAGGTTGATGCAAGAGAACTATATGATTTGGCTACAGATAGTCAAGAAAATGATAATGTAGCGAGTGATCCGAAGTATGCAAATATTGTCAAACGAATGGCTGTTTTACTAAGGTCGCAGAACTTATCATACTAATAGTATATTGATAAATAATCGCTGTGCTAGACATGTGTTCATTAAAAAAATGTATACCTAAAAATTTGTTTGAGAGACTGGTTTTTGGTTCAAACCATGCATGGTTACATTGTAGTGAGGGTTTGTACAACCAATTATACACGTACGTACAAATTTGTACAAATATTCAAGCGTTTTGGACCCTATAAACGGACTACTGACTGAAGCAGTAGTCAATATACATATACAAATGAAGTAGGCATATATTTGCCCACGTTAGTTACATGTTTAGGTCCAAATGAAGGTGTGAAAATCTCAAAACAACGAATCCTCCACTCTCCAGAGATAATTTCAAAATTTTATTCGGCATCCAGCCAGATGCTTATTCATGTGATGTGATAGAACCTGCGTCAATAGACGGGGCCGTAAACACAGCCAACAATAGAGCTTTGGTGTGCGTGTTTGTCATCAGCTTCTAGCTCTACTTTTAGCTTGTCTACCCGTAAATCTCACCTTTACGCTGAAGAACTAAAACTAAGAATGAACTTTACATATAAACAGAGATATTCTTTTGAGGAAAGACGTCGAGAAGCAGAGAAAATGTTGACCAAATATCCCGACAAGATTCCAGTAAGTAATTTCTACAGTATACGAGTGTGGTCGCAATATTTGCTTTTCAAAAAATTGCAGATAATCGTAGAAAAGGCAGCCAAAAGCAAGTTGCGAGATATTCAAAAAACAAAGTTCCTGGTACCAGCCGATTTGACGGTCGGCCAATTTTACTACCTGATCAGAAGACGCATAAACTTGCAATCAACTGAAGCTCTGTTTTTCTTTGTAAACGAAACTGTTCCAACCTCAACAATGACAATTGGACGGTTATACCAGGTATTCGATTTCATCACACCTGTTTTGTGCTAGCAAATCCTGCAATCAAATGACTGAAATATATACTTTTCTGCCTCATATACAGTATAGATCAAAAAAAATGTCCCATCGCTTTTTCGGCCTTCACTCAAACGTTTCGTTCTCAGTCACTTTTTTTCCGATTTGGCTCAAATTTTCAGCAAAAATTAACAACATGGTTGGCTAAATATTCTGCAAGTGTGGTGCCAAAATTCCGACTCATACTGGTTTTATGACCCGAAAACTAGGAATGAGGGTGGTCCACGCAAATTTAATTTTTTTCGGTAATACAAGGAGTACAGGCCTGAAACTTGCTGGAATGATTGATGTTGCTATTGGACATAACATACTAAGCGGGAAGCCCTGTAGCTCAAAGGGCACTAAAATGGGGGAATTTCAAAAACATGACGAAATATGACTTTTCTTCGTAAAACCAGCAAAATGACGATTCTAAAGGTTTTCAATTTTCAAAAAACGCTGCAGGGTTGGTTACTGTGGTGTGGAACAGAGCTTAAATATCAGGTTCATTTATTTGTCGAACTTCCTGCTACAATCTATGTTGATTAACAACAGATTCAGTGCTTTGATTCTAGAAGGTGCAGATTTCTTAACTATGGGATTTTCACTCATGTTTTTGAAATTCCCCCATTTTAGTGCCCTTTGAGCTACAGGGCTGCCCGCTTAGTATGTTATGCCCAATAGCAACACCAATCATTCCTGCAAGTTTCAGGACTGTACTCCTTGTATTACCGAAAAAAATTAAATTTGCGTGGACCACCCTCATTCCTAGTTTTCAGGTCATAATACCAGTATGAGTCGGAATTTTGGCACTAAACTTGCAGAATATTTAGCCAACCATGTTGTTAATTGTTGCTGAAAATTTGAGCCAAATCAGTAAAGAAGTGACTGAGAACGAAACGTTTGAGTGAAGGCCGAAAAAGCGATGGGACATTTTTTTTGATCTATACTGTATATATAAAGTTGACAAGTTTTGATACCTAAAGCACTACGATAGAAACCTAAAAGATTGCCTAAAACAAAGCAAAGAAAGTACGTCACATATGTTTGTATATGATAATAATAATATATGTGAATCGTATTTATCATCTTAAAACTTTTTTCTACTTAATCTATTTACTCCCAATAGAAACTTTACTATTAAAACGTTAACAGAACAAAAATATCGTTGCTGTCTGTTTTTAGGATTACCATCAGCCAGATCTGTTTTTATATATCTCCTTTGCTGAAGAAACTCCTTACGGATGATTTGCAATTCTTCCTGACTCGATGCTCAATGTGTTTTATATTTGTAATTATATAATATTTATCTGGAACACAGTAAGTAGATTTCAATTGTTATTATGCTTTTATAATATTTGTTGTGCAAGTAAATCATGTTTTAACCTTTTGCAAATGACTGAGTATGTTCCACCAAGTAACATACAATTTAGACTTTTCCAAGTCCACCACATAATATCATAACTTTTCCTATCCACATTCATATCAAACATCCTTGCTTTGCCTCAACTATGTCCAGCGGCGGCCTGTAAAAATCCTTCTTTCATTGACCGAATGATAAAGCGCATCAATTTCTCCCAAGCTCTAACTCGCTGATTAGAAGTAGTGCGTGGTCGGAAAGTGGTTGACCGGCTTCCAGTGACCGCGCTGTTAACTTTTTCCACTGTTATTCTCTTGAACAACAACCAATTGTCTGCCGTAAAGTTGACACCCTTCTGGAAGTGAATCCATCCAATACGACGACACATGCTTTCAATGCGACTCTGCAATGCTGATTTGTATTAAATTATTTAACAATAGTGAATGTGAAAAACTAGACTAAAGCTATTTGTATGATACGTCGTGATAGAGTAATTTTTTATTTTGAAATAACAGTGTCATTAACTGCCTGAGACTATAATATACTGTAAGGAAATAAGTTTCTTATCAGCCACACTTTCTACCTGAGGAACATTGTCATAGAGAGTGATAGTAGTTTCCATAAATCCTTGAATTCTGGAGGCCTGCAGCCTGACCTTTGGTTCCTGTTGAAGTTCTTCGACACTCAAGCCAGAATCAACTCCGAACCGAATAGCAAAGTTTGGTTTGCTCTGTATCAGCCCAATCAGTATGGTCATTCCGATCTCGTTTCCCTTGGCAATTTGCCAACTCTGACGCACCAGTTCGATTTCTTCCGCCTGCAGACGTCTACTATCCATTGCCATTCCTTGACTCTGGATCGATCCATTGCCAGGGTCGCTGGGCACTCGGAGTAGTGAGTCGATGCCTGTTGATGCTTGAGAGAGACTCGTCATTGAGTTACTGAAGAGCTTTGGACTGAAAGTATTCATCACTATGTATTCTATTTCTATGCATAATTTGCGTTTTCTTTCTATGTTTTATCACTGTTTGTTTGTTTGTTTGTTTGTTTGTTTGTTTGTTTGTTTGTTTGTTTGTTTGTTTGTTTGTTTGTTTGTATGATGATGATGATGATGATGATGATGATGATGATGATGATGATGATGATGATGATGATGATGATGATGATGATGATGATGATGATTATGATTATGATGATAACAAAGTGGGAGGGGGCTCGAAAAAATGGCCAAAAATCGATTATGTCATTTTGGCACGGTCCTAGGTTCTTAGTTTAGATTTTCTATTATATAATTTTCTTAGTTTATCTCTAACATTAGAGTACATTTTGAATTATTGTATTATTGTATTGAATTACTTGATTTTGTTTTGATTATTACTTTCAGTTCTTCTGGCTCATATTTTAGTTATCAGTTGTTCAGAGCAGGGATGCCTACCAAATTCAAAGTTTGAATTTGATATGGTACGGTATAGTACTAGATAATTCAGGTTGAATTTGGTTGGTATGATTTTGGTATGCATTTGGTACAGTAGTGGTAGTTTGCTGTGATAATGTCATAGAAGCCTTTGGAAATTATGCTCAATCCACCTTTCTTGACTTTTTCTAATCAAAGCATGCAGAAAGGAATGTGAATACATTTTACGCATTTGAAAAGTGTTATAAATATAGCCAAGAAGCTAGTACTAAAATGAAAAGGCCTTACCAAAATCATAATTCTAGTTCTAAAATTGTCTGGTAAAGGCGTTTGATTTTGATATGGTATGGTATAGTATAGAAGGAGCTGTTTTGAATTAGGTTTGGCATGGTAGTGGTACTAAATTCAAAGAATGATTTTAGTACTAGTAGAATTTTGGTATGCTAGGCATCCCTGGTTCAGAGATGTGTTAAGTTACTAGAAATATATAATCGGTCTCTGCATTGATACCCCAGAAAAGGCGTAGAAGATCCATATTCAAACTCTTTTTTCATTTCTTCCATAAATCCCAAGTTCATTTCGCTAATGATCGTATCGACCAAGAACTTCCAGCATCGATGCAGCTCTCTCTCTTTGTGAGTAGCGCTGGCCGATTGTAACTCAGAAAGAGCCATGCCGTGAAAAAAAGCCCAGTTCTCTTGCGTAAAATTGACTCCATGATAAAAGTGCAGTTTCCCTATATGTCGGCACTGCTGTCGAAAGCACTCCTAAACTCAATTAACAATCATAAATAGTTTGCAAAAATACAGGGTCCGCCAACAAAAAACAACCCGGCAGATTTTTCGCTGTAGCAATAGCAGATCTGCACCGATTTGAATGAATCTTCTTTTAAATGAAAGATAAATAAATTCTTGAAAGATTGATGTAACGTTTATTAAGATGGCCTGCTTAGTTGCTGAGATATTTGCCGTCAAAGTCAAAACAGAGATTTTGGCAATGAACAAGAGTGATAAACACAACCCAGCAGATTTTTTACTTTTGCAACCATGAATCTCAACCGATTTGCATGAATCCTTTTTTGAATGAAACATTGATAAATTCTTGAAAGATTGGTGCAATTTTTATTGAGATTCACAGTTCAGTTCTTGAGATATTTGCCCTCAAAGTCGAAAGAGATTTTGGCAAAGAACAAGTGCGATTCCGTTCCACTTTATAATAAAGCAGATTCCTACTGCTGGGGACTAATAACACTTTACTGTTAAAGTAAACCGACTTTCCGTGTCACCAGTAAAGCCTCCAATAGCCCTTATCAGTGGCAGGAATCCGATTTATTATGAAGTGCAGCAAAATAATATAAAATCCCTCTTGTTCACTGACCAAATCACTGTTTTGGCTTTGAGAGCGAATATCTCAAGAACTAAGCAGAATAGATTAATGAAAATTACATCAATCTTTCAAGAATTTATTTATCTTTCATTTAAAAAAGGACATTCAAATCGGTTGAGATTTGCTTTTGCTACAGCGAAAAATTTGCGGGGTAGTTTTTTTGGCGGCCCCTGTATACAAAACTCATAAGACCTCGGGAACATTTCCCAATGAAACGATGCTGGTGTCAAGGAAGCCTTGAATGCGCTGAGCCTGAATTCGAAACTTCTCCGACTCCTTCATCTGAGCCGGAGTGGCCCCTTCGATGTTGAAGAAACTTGCAAAGACTGGCCGGGTGGAAATCAGCGAGATGAGAATGTTCTCACCGACATTTCTGGTCTGGCACAGTTTATGCCAGATCCTTTGCATGTCCACAAGCTCCGCATCAGTCAAAGAACCAAATCCTTCTTGGTCATGTTCCGGCACACTGGTATAGCAACTAAATCGTTGCAGAAATGAGAAACACTGCCACAATCTGCCAAGCTCCATAGCAAAAGTAAGTGTTGAGTGCTCGTTAGAATCCATATGGCATTTTCTTTTAGCCGGGAGGTGTCTTAAGGGAAACGGTTAATTGGTATGCACTCCGATGCAGCTGAAATCAGATCACGTGGTTGCTTAAATTATCTATTAATTCTAGCTAACGTGCCGCTGCACCATTAGCAGTCGTGACACACTTGGTATGGCGCCAGCCTACCTCCTTTCATCTCAGATTAACAGCCTACTAACCACTAATTTGAGCTCACGTCACATAGCCACCAATAGGAAGAGATCAATAATATAGAGAAACTGACGCTTTAATAATGAGAAAAAGGCTGGGGCCACGCGGAGAGAGAGGTATTAATTTAACAGATCCTATAAATTCTACTCTTCTGGCTGGTTCTATCTAACACACAATATACCACTAATCTTCCTTAAGCAAATGCAGAAAACACAGCTCGTTTCATAGCAACATAGCTCATTTTACAGGCGATTGATTTAGAGGCTGAACTTTACTGACGCTAAACAAGGTTAGCTTGAAGCTAAACTGATTAGGTTTAAGCCACGTCCGTTTCTTGTTTTCCAGCTGGCTGTCTGCCCCCGCGTTTAGATGCAGTGAGAGAAGTGAGATTGCTGATATCGTTTGTACAGTTCAGATTAAATACAGGGTGTGTCAAAAAAAAACAACCCAGCAGATTTTTTGCTGTAGCAACCGCAAATCTCAACCGATTTGAATGAATCCTGCTTTAAATGAAAGATAAATAAATTCTTGAACGACTGGTGTAGCTTTTATTAAGATTCGTTGCTTAGTTCCTGAGATAATTGCTTTCAAAGTCAAAACAGAGATTTTGGCAGTGCACAACAGAGATTAAAACAACCCAGCAGATTTTTTACTGTAGCAGCCGCAAATCTCAACCGATTTCAGTGAGTCCTATTTTATATAAAAGATAAATTAATTCTTGAAAGTTTGGTGAAGCTTTTATTAAGATATGATGCTCAGTTCCTGAGATATTTGCACTCAAAATCAAAACAGATTTTGGCTATGAACAAGAGCGATTTTTATTATTCTGTTGCACTTCATAATATAACCGATTCCTACTGCTCAGGGCTAACGTAACGAGGTTTTTCTGGTGCCACGCATGCTTGGTTACTTCATTTGTAAAAGTTTTGTTGCCCCTCAGCAGTAGGAATCCGTTTTGTTGTGAAGTGCAACGGAATCGCTCTTGTTCACTGCCAAAATCTCTGTTTTGAGTTTGAAGGAAAATATCTCAGGAACTAAGCATCGTATCTTAATAGGGCCTTCACCAGTCTTTCAAGAATTTATTTGTCTTTCATTTAAAGCAGGATTCATTCAAATCGGTTGAGATTTGCGGTTGCTACAGCAAAAATTCTGCTGGGTTGTTTTTTTTTTACACACCCTGTATATTCATTGTTTGTTTTACGAGTCAGTGTCTGATTCGATCGAGTCTTGGTATTCAGACCCAAAATTGAAAGTTTGGCGTAGAGGGCTGTAAGTTGGCACACTAATACTACTTGATGAGTTATTCAACTGCTGCTGAGGAATTCCCAATTCGACGCTCCACGCTCGAGATATAAGCTCGCGAAAATCGGCTTGCTTAACTATGGGACGAAAATTTCCAACTTGAATTTCTTTCTTACTGACAAGGGTTGGGACTTAAAAATTGGGGCTTTTAGGTAACTTTTCGAGTAGATTAAGAATCTTTAGTCCAAAATTGTCTTCGATGGAAAAAAATTTTTTCGCCCCCCTTTGGAGCCCCCCAGCTCGACTGGAACCCCCCCTAGATGCACTTTTTTATTTTAGAATTTCGTAGCGCTATTCAGGACCTACATTTTGGTGTAAAATATTCAAGATTTGAGAGGTAGGTTTTTGAGAAAATTCACTTTGAATGTCCAAAACCTGGAAAAATCGCCAACTTTCACTGTGCTCGGAAATGTCGCAAACGATTCCTAGCCTTTAAATCGTAACTGAGACCTAAAAATTGGGGCTTTTAGTTAACTTTTCGAGTAGATTAAGAATTTTCAGTCCAAAATTGTCGAGAAGAAAAAATTTTTTTCGCCCAACTTTGGATTCCCCAGCTCGACTGAAACCCCCTAGATGCACTTTTTTATTTTAGAATTTCGTAGCGCTATTCAGGTCCTACATTTTGGTATAAAATATTCAAGATGTGAGAGGTAGGTTTTCGAGAAAATCGACTTTGAATGTACAAAAACCTGCTTTTTTGTCCCTATTGTCTGGCGATTTTGTACATTCAAAGTCGATTTTCTCGAAAACCTACCTCTCAAATCTTGAATATTTTATACCAAAATGTAGCTCTTGAATAGCGCTACGAAATTCTAAAATAAAAAAATGCGTCTAGGGGGTTCTAGTCGAGCTGGGGGCTCCAAACGGGGGCGAAAAAATTTTTTTTCATCGAAAACAATTTTGGACTGAAAATTCTTAATCTACTCGAAAAGTTAGCTAAAACCCCCAATTTTTAGGTCTCAGTTACGATTTAAAGGCTAGGAATCGTTGGCGACATTTCCGAGCACAGTCAAAGTTGGCGATTTTTCCAGGTTTTGGACATTCAAAGTGAATTTTCTCAAAAACCTACCTCTCAAATCTTGAATATTTTACACCAAAATGTAGGTCCTGAATAGCGCTACGAAATTCTAAAATAAAAAAGTGCATCTAGGGGGGGTTCCAGTCGAGCTGAGGGGCTCCAAAGGTGGGCGAAAAAAATTTTTTTCTTCTAAAACAATTTTGGACTGAAAATTCTTAATCTACTCGAAAAGTTAACTAAAAGCCCCAATTTTTAGGTCTCAGTTACGATTTAAAGGCTAGGAATCGTTTGCGACATTTCCGAGCACAGTGAAAGTTGGCGATTTTTTCAGGTTTTGGACATTCAAAGTGAATATTCTCAAAAACCTACCTCTTAAATCTTGAATATTTTACACCAAAATGTAGGTCCTGAACAGCGCTACGAAATTCTAAAATAAAAAAGTGCATCTAGGGGGGGTTCCAGTTGAGCTGGGGGGCTCCAAAGGGGGGCGAAAAACATTTTTTTCTTCTAAGACAATTTTGGACTGAAAATTCTTAATCTACTCGAAAAGTTAACTAAAAGCCCCAATTTTTAAGTCCCAACCCTTGTCAGTAAGAAAGAAATTCAAATTGAAAATTTTCGTCCCATAGTTAAGCAAGCCGATTTTCGCGGGCTTATATCTCGAGCGTGGAGCGTCGAATTGGGAATTCCCCAGCAGCAGTTGAATAACTCATCAAGTACTATTAGTGTGCCAACTTACAGCCCTCTACGCCAAACTTTCAATTTTGGGTCTGAATAGGGCAAAGGGCCAAGACTCGATCGATTCAGACACTGACTCTTACATTTCGGATCGTTTTGTTGTTTATTTAGTTTTCTTTTATTTGGGATTCAGCTTTATACTTTTACTTTCATTTAGAGAGATTAGTTTAGTTTAGTTTGTAGGATAATTTTACAGAGCTTTTGCTTTACTAACTTTTTGCTTTCAGTTTCCGTTTTGGTTAAATATACAGGGTGAGCTAAAAAAAAACAACCCAGCAGAGTTTTTGCTGTAGCAACCGCAAATCTCGACCGATTTGAATGAATCTTTTCAAAGGAAAGATAAATAAATTCTTCAAAGATTAGTGCAATTTTTATTGAGATTCACAGTTTAGTTCTTGAGATATTTGCATTCTAAGTCGGAACAGATTTTGGCAAAGAACAAGAGCGATTCCGATGCATTTCATAATAAAGCAGATTCCTACTGCTGGAGCTAATGATACTTTAGTGTTGAAGTAAACCGAGTTTCTGTGTCACCTGTAAAGCCCCCAAGAGCCCCTTAGCAGTAGCAGGAATCCGTTTTATTACGAAGTGCAGAATAATAAAAAAAATCCCTCTTGTTCACTGCCAAAATAACTGTTTTGACTTTGAGAGCCAATATCTCAGGAACCAAGCAGAGTACAAGAATGAAAATTTCAGCAGTCTTTAAAGAATTTATTTATCTTTCATTTAAAAAAGGATTCAATCAAATCGGTTGAGATTTGCGGTTGCTACAGCCAAAAATCTGCTGGGTTGTTTTTTTGGCACACCCTGTACTTTACACATTACAGTCATGTCTCGTTAATCCGGACAAGTTGGGACCGGCCAATTTTGTCCGGATTAGCGAATTTCCGGATTAACGGATCAAAGCTAAAACACTGTTTTTCGGGTCAAAGGCCAAAATGACAGCTTTTTGTTAGTTGCATATCAGATTCTGCAGCTGTACCTCCTAATTAAAACCTAAAAACTTATTTCAGCTGATTATAGCTCCTAAAAAGGCCAAAATAATCACATTCTGACTCAACGAAAAGCATTATTCAATTGAAAATTCACACCTGAATTGAAAAATTGCGCATGGATTTTGTCCAAATTAACCAAATCCGGATTAACGAATCACTTTACCATACAAATTTCGAAGTTGGGACCCCAAATCTTCTGTCCGGATTAACGAATCCGGATCTGGATTAACGAGTCATATAACATAGGGGAAAATTGGGACCTGGCCTAATCTTGTCCGGAAGGCGAATATCCGGATTAACGAGGTCCGGATTAACGAGACATGACTGTAGTTTGTATTGTTAAGAGTTTACGTCAGGACATAGCTTGCTTTTATATTGCGTTTGGTTAGTTTAGTTTATAATTTACAGTTTCGCTAAGTTATCATTTAGTCATATATAACTATATTTATGTGTCGTAGGGAGAATCGAAATTTAGGGAGATTTGGAATCTCCCTAGGGAGAAGTGCAATTCCCGTCTCTCCCTAGCGTTTTAGGGAATGTGACCTCTATTCCCTCACTCCCTACGGAGATTCCGTTTCTCCCTGCGACATCTACAGGGTGTCTCAAAAAATGATCACATTTCTTTTTACTGCCATTTCCGCAAATTTTGACCATATAGGTTGAAATTTGGAACATAGGTGCCAAGATACGGGGAATTTTATGTGTTACAGTTTGGTGCACTAGGCTTGACTCATTCCCGAGAAATTTCAAAAAAAGTGAAATTTGTTAAATCAATAGTGAAAGCCGGTCGCCGAAAAAATGATCGCATTTCTTTTTACTGCCATTTCCGCAAATTTTAGCCAAATAGGCTCAAATTTGGACCATAGGTGCCACAATTCGGGGAATTTTATGTGTTAAAGTTTGGTGCACTAGGCTTGACTACTTCCCGAGAAATTTCAAAAAAAGTGAAATTTGGTAATTTCAATAGTGAAAGTCGGTCACCGAAAAACGGAAACATTTCCCTTTCCTGTATCTTTTCTAATTTTCGTCGGAATTGGATGAAATTTGGAGTGTAAACGAAGAAATTCAGGTTAATTCGTGTGAAATAAGTTGACGCATGAACTCCAACGCTATCGTTAGAGTTTAGGGGATAATGTAATGTAACGTTTTTTCGGTGACCGGCTTTCACTATTGAAATTACCAAATTTCACTTTTTTTGAAATTTCTCGGGAATGAGTCGTGCCTAGTGCACCAAACTTTAACACATAAAATTCCCCGAAATTTGGCACCTATGATCCAAATTTCAGCCTATTTGGTCAAAATTTGCGGAAATGGCAGTAAAAAGAAATGTGATCATTTTTTGAGACACCCTGTATATGGTTTAATCTGGTATTAATTGTTCAGTTTAGACATTTAGTGAAGTATACTTTCCTAAAAACCACAGCAACAATAAACAGCGGAATAATTTATAGTTCATCAAACATTCATAATTTCTAGTAGGTAAACCATAGTCTCACTCAACAACAACAAAACAAACTTACAAATGCAGTACGAACATTCTGATTTCCATACACCAGTAGAACCAAATCCAAACTGCGATTGATCGCATCAAGCACTGTCAGACACATGCTATACCTCATATCACTGTTATCCAAGTTCTTCACGAAGGCAGCAAACAAAAATCCCGGCAACAAACTCAACAAAAACGTGAGCAGACACGAGTATCCCATTATTTTGGTGAATCTATTCTGTGCCTGCTGACTTGCCGAACCTCCATATTTGATCGACGCCACCTTGGTTTCCTGTTTCTTCAAGAAAACAATCACAAAAATATACAAAACAACACAAAGAATTACAGAAGAGGTCAGCAAAATACGGCTTAGGATCATAAACTTCAATGTCAGTATATCTTGGCTAAAACAACCACCTGATACAGATTGATCAACTCCTATACCCAGCCCAGTTATGCAGTGTAAAATAACAAAGGAATAAACAAAAAACAAAAACAACCAACTATAGTTAGCAGTTGTACCAAGGTAGGATAGAGGTCTACAAACTGCAAACAGTCTATCTATGCTAATTACCAACGGCATAAGATTCTTTGCAGTGGCTCCAAAGTAAAACACCAAAACAGAAACTTGCTTCATACACCCATAGCGGGTAGAAGTATCAAAACAGGTTAGAGACAGTCGTTTTATACCCAATCCAGCCATTCCAAATCCGTAGCACTGTTCCGAAAAGGCCAGACCTAACATCAGAACAAGCTCAGGTCGTTTTCTCAGTTGTTTGTTGAGTAGAATTAGAGTTGACAGGATGGACGTCGAGAGAAGTAAAATCAACCCAAACGTTATATAGAGATAGAGTGAAGATTGGTGTAGATTTCTAGCTGGACAAGATTGATTAGAACTTATAGTCATGGCCGCGTTGCCTTAGCTAGCTTGTCTGTTGAACTGAATTGTTTGCATTTAAGAGGCACTTTTATCACCTGCCAATGAGAGTAATTAGAAACACAGTCAGAACGCCACCTCACTTCAGCTAAACACACTAGAAGCAAATAGAAACCACTAAAACACAGTTCACAGTCAACATTTATGTTCTTCATCCAGTATTGGTGGTATTTCGTCTACTCCTTCTACATACAGCTGCTTACTAGGCACGGCATTCAGTGACTTCAAGTAGTGGACCCGATCAACCAGTCTGGAGGGACCCCAGTCTGGGGTCGGACGCAAGGAGTCCAGGAAAGCCTGCAAAAATTTGCATAGAGCTTACCTAGTCAAGGAAATAATCTACAAACCTCCTTTAAAGGCAAGTGTCGACGACGCCAAAAGACATTGAGCAACATGTAAAAGAGAATAGGCACTACCGATGCAAAGGCGATGAGCCAGCCGAAAAATATGGCCCAATCTGAGAAACATGTTAGTGGAAATATGGGTTGGTTGCATAGATCTAAGTCACCTGGGTATTGATAGTTGTTGTAAGTGACTGGGGTGTGGTTAACAAAGTTCATTATGAGCAAAACCACTATTATGGCTGGAGTTATGAAGGACCAACTGATAAAGAAAAATTTGTTTGGGACTCGCCCGGTCATCAGCCAGATATCAGTGAAAAATCGTTTCAGACCTGTAGCAGAGTAGGTGGGTCGGACTAATTACTTACTACTCATTGTATTGATTATTACCATAATTCCAAGTGAGCAGCACGCATTCCAACACACTGACTAACATCAGTGACAGCAGAGCTACGTACCAATCCATCCAGTGAAGGATGTACATTCCAGCCTGTAAACATATGAGTGGTTTGTAAACAAAAAACAAACTACAAACTTAACACAGACAATTTATAACAGATAAACAAACACAAATGAACTGACAAATATACCACAAACAACTAAACAGACAAAACACATAATAAAGAATTAAAAAATCAAAATACAATTACAAACAAATGAACAAACAAAGAAACAAACAGACAAAAGCAAACGAGCACAAACAAATGAACAAACAGAAACGAATGAACAAACAATCATACAACACAACCGCAATCTAATGGAACAAATGCACAAGGACAGACAGACAGACAGACAGACAGACAGACAGACAGACAGACAGACAGACAGACAGACAGACAGACAGACAGACAGACAGACAGACAGACAGACAGACAGACAGACAAACCAACCAACCAACCAACCAACCAACCAACCAACCAACCAACCAACCAACCAACCAACCAACCAACCAACCAACCAACCAACCAACCAACCAACCAACCAACCAACCAACCAACCAACCAACCAACCAACCAACCAACCAACCAACCAACCAACCAACCAACCAACCAACCAACCAACCAACCAACCAACCAACCAACCAACCAACCAACCAACCAACCAACCAACCAACCAACCAACCAACCAACCAACCAACCAACCAACCAACCAACCTTAAACCTGTTGTGGCCCAGCTACTACAGTTTACCTGTGTAGTGCAAGGCAATCCAAGCAGAAAGTAAATAAAACAGAACAGCGCTGTAATCATAGTTTTCCTCCGTCTCAGCAAGCCCGGCCACGTGTCCACGAAAGCCATAATAGCAGTCTCTACCAGGCCAAACTAAATTTACAAACTATTTAGGTAAAAATCACTCATTAATTGCACCTGTGAATCTAGCCCCACTGTAATAATCATTGTAAAAAATAGAACAGACCACAATGGGGCTAGCGGGAATTTTGCCAACACTTCAGGATAGACTGTAAACGCCAATCCAGGACCTAAATATACACAAACATACCAAAGACAAGCAAAAAACATATAAAAGATGCACCATCCACTATCACTTGGCCTACTTCTCTACCAGTCTCCTTAGCAGTGTGTCCAACAATGGCAAAGACCACGATTCCAGCAAAGATGGAAGTTGCACAGTTGGCTAGGGGAATTACGATAGCATCACTGGAACTAGACAATATTGCATGAGTCATCAGTCAGCTAATTAAACCGATAGATGTTGTGGTGGTATCTGTTGAAAGATGCAAACGTGATCAGGGTGCCCCAGCCCGCACCAACCGAGTAAAAGATCTGCAACGCTGCAGTGATCCACACATCCAAGTTGAGCAGTTTGTCCCATTTTGGGATGAGATAGTACTTTACACCGTCCATTGCTCCGGGTAAGGTCAATCCTCGACATAGGAGTACTGTGAGAACTACATAGGGAAAGGTGGCTGTTATGTAGACCACCTACACTTTGAGATATTGTAAGAATTTTGTAAGAAAAAATATTATGTTACCCGTCCAGAAGTTCTCACTCCTCGACACAGGCACAGAAAGACGATAGTCCATCCGACAGCTAGACAAATGACCAAATGAGGTTGCATTGAGCCCAGGTAATCTATTCCAGGAGAGAGACGCAATAAATAGTACCTAATATAGTGGTAGCTAAATTAATAAAGAAAGAGAATAGTGTCATACACCCAAAATTCTTCGCTAGCTGTCATGATAGTAACGTTGGATGAGTCAGATCCATTTGTCTGATTGAAAGCAGACAGCTGTCCCATGTCAGACACACAGCCTGCTGTATTCCACCAGTTGTCACAACCGGCCCATGGGAGTGTGGTGCTGTATGCAAATTTTCTGTCACTTATGTGAACCAGACTATGAAGCTTTACCGAAGACTCAGAAACAGATAACACAAGGCCCAGCCGATGATCATGTTGTAATAAGTCATCAATATGGCTGAAGTTATGACTTCTGACCAGCCAATCCCTAAAAAGTAGAACAATATTTTTAGGTTTTAGTAAAATTTTTTTAAGAAATTAACTGACCTTGTAAGAGAGGACAGAATTTTTGGAATAAGGCAGTCGGGCACAAGCTGACAAATTGTCCGAGAGTCATTTCCATAACACAGATTGGTACCCCGCACAGAATTAGAAAGGTGCAATAGGGGACTAGAAAGGCTCCTGAAGTATAGAAACCGA
This sequence comes from Sabatieria punctata, assembly GCA_030248155.1. Taxonomy (NCBI): domain Eukaryota; kingdom Metazoa; phylum Nematoda; class Chromadorea; order Araeolaimida; family Comesomatidae; genus Sabatieria; species Sabatieria punctata. Next base: position 133,308 of record JASANB010007944.1, read on the forward strand.
TTTCAAGTATTGTAATTTTGATGAATTTGTCAAAATCTAAGTAATACCGCCTCCATTTTTGAAACACATGTACGGAAATCTCCAAATGTTGCCAAAACCAACCGCAAATCCAATGGAACTAAAACTTGAGCATTCTAGTGATAATCAAACTAACAACCAGTTATGGATGTTTTTCCGAAAAAACCTCGGTCTGTTTTTTTCGCTTTTTTCCGTTTTTTTTCTAAAATCGCGGAAAAAACTCCTGCTCAAGTTCTCATTATCCTAGCCTGGTTTTATGATTCCTAACGCTTTCTAGCGCCTTACTGAGACTTTTCAAAACGCAAATACCTATCTTACATATACTGTTATTTTACTATAGTATAGTAAAACTAAAATTAGTAATACTAGTGGTATTTTACTAGTAGTAAAATAGTAGTAAAAAGTAAAATTAAGAGCCAATAGTAAAGTAAAAATTAAATTAAATTAACAAAGATCGTCAATAGTAAAATGGAAATTTTACTACTATTTTACTACATAGTTTTTGGTGACTTTCAGCCGCTATCTTGATCAATTTTGCAATAAAACATGTGTGGATCCACTTTTGCCAGTCAAATTTCACACAATCTTTGTCTCCAAAGTTCTGCAGAACTTCGTACCATGATCAAATTTAGCAACTATTTGGATTAGCATCAATTATTCACTAAATCTTGGCATCATTGATGCTAAATTCCACATTATGACTAGTAAAATGGTAGTAAAATAGTAGTAAAATTAGTGAAATTATTAGTAAAACACAAATTAGTAAAATAAGACCTGATTGGTAGTAAAACAAAAATAAAAATTAAATTGACGGGCTGAATTTGTAGTAAATTTAGTAAATAGTAAAATAAAAATCCACTAGTAAAATAACAGTACTTACATAGATATAAATCACGAAACAGGCATGAAACAGTCCCTGACAGGCTCCATCAATAAACACTATACGCAAATTTTCGTACAACAGTTTGCCTTTTTGTTTTAGATTGCCAAATTTGGTATTTTCTGTTCTTTTACTAGCAGTAATAAGTCAGTGTAGCCCAGGGGGGGTCCGACCGGAACAAATTTCAAAATATGATGGGCGCCATCAAGCTCAGCGCACGTACCGACGGTGTGCCTTAACCGATCCGGTCGTGTTACCCACCGTTCGATAGGTCTTTGCGTTGGCTTTCAAATGAGCTAAGCAGCGCCGTCATGCAACCATGTTTGCGCGCGAAATTCAAATTTTAGCGACTCGGCTCTATTATTTGATTTTATACCTAAACGGGAAACGTTGCCATTTTTGCAATTTTGATCGTAGGTCAATGCGCCAACCGTCAAACGACGCAGCGTGACGAGATCTACAGCTTTCATGCATCGCCATCGTTCTACGCCTTCCGGCGCCAACACTAGATGTCTGAGAGTGAAGCAGTCGAATTTGACCGTTTTTGCCACTTATTCCGGAGTAGTTTTCAGGCCATAGTTCACTTCGCGGTTGACAGATTTAGCTGGTTCATGCACGAAAACACTCCTAATTGAACGCAGAATGCTAATAACACAACCTGGGCGCTCGGCAATCCAAGCAATCCACTGTAGGACCTCCAGTATCAGCATTACCCGACTATCGGGAAAAAGTATGTCAGAAAGAAGATCGATTTTCTCGCTAACGAAAAACAAATTTGCATATCTGCTGAATACGATTTTTAGAGCACATCAAGACCTTTCATTTGGTGCATTACATGCCCTTGTAGCATATCGGCAATATGGTGTTCATTTTCGATTTTTCTTTTTTGTACAATTTGAGAGCTGGATTTTTGACAGTTTTTGGTCTGTTTCTTGCGCAAAAATGATCGCATTGAGTCCGTTCTGCTGTCAAATGAATCGCCACGGTCCGCTGCGTCTTTTGATGGATAGCTTATTTGGATTGGTCCACGCCAGGGGGGTCCAACCGGAGCAAATCTCAAAATATTATGGGCGCCATCAAGCTCAGCGCATGTACCAACGGTGTGCCTTAACCGATCCGGGCGTGTTACCCACCGTTGGATAGGCCTTTGCGTTGGCTTTCAAATGAGCTACACAGCGCCGTCATGCAACAATGTCTGCGCGCGAAATTCAAATTTTCGTGACTCGGCTCTATTATTTGATTTTCTACCTAAACGGGAAACATTGCCATTTTTGCATTTTTGATCGTAGGTCAATGCGCCAACCGTCAAACGACGCAGCGTGACGAGATCTACAGTTTCCATGCATCGCGATCGTTCTATGCCTTCCGGCGCCAACACTAGATGTCTGAGAGTGAAGCAGTCGAATTTGGCCGTTTTTGCCACTTATTCCTGAGTAGTTTTCAGGCCATAGTTCACTTCGCGGTTGACAGATTTAGCTGGTTCATGCACGAAAACACTCCTAATTGAACGCAGAATGCTAATAAAACAACCGGGGCGCTCGGCAATCCAAGCAATCCACTGTAGGACCTCCAGTATCAGCATTACCCGACTATCGGGAAAAAGTATGTCCGAAAGAAGATCGATTTTCTCGCTAACGAGAAACAAATTTGCATATCTGCTGAATACGATTTTTAGAGCACATCAAGACCTTTCATTTGGTGCATTACATACCCTTGTAGCATATCGGCAATATGGTGTTCATTTTCGATTTTTCTTTTTTGTACGATTTGAGAGCTGGATTTTTGACAGTTTTTGGCCTGTTTCTTGCGCAAAAGTGATCGCATTGAGTCCGTTCTGCTATCAAATGAATCGGCACGGTCCGCTGCGTCTTCTATTGTATAGCTTATTTGGATTGGCCCACGCATTTTATAGTTATAGTGCAAAATCATCTGAAATTCATGACAAATCTGCCTTTTAAATCAAGTATGTAAGTGCATCCAACTGGACTTACGGTAGTATATGATACTATAACTATAAAATGCGTGGGCCAATCCAAATAAGCTATCCAATAAAAGACGCAGCGGACCGTGCCGATTCATTTGATAGCAGAACGGACTCAATGCGATCACTTTTGCGCAAGAAACAGACCAAAAACTGTCAAAAATCCAGCTCTCAAATCGTACAAAAAAGAAAAATCGAAAATGAACACCATATTGCCGATATGCTACAAGGGTATGTAATGCACCAAATGAAAGGTCTTGATGTGCTCTAAAAATCGTATTCAGCAGATATGCAAATTTGTTTCTCGTTAGCGAGAAAATCGATCTTCTTTCGGACATACTTTTTCCCGATAGTCGGGTAATGCTGATACTGGAGGTCCTACAGTGGATTGCTTGGATTGCCGAGCGCCCCGGTTGTTTTATTAGCATTCTGCGTTCAATTAGGAGTGTTTTCGTGCATGAACCAGCTAAATCTGTCAACCGCGAAGTGAACTATGGCCTGAAAACTACTCAGGAATAAGTGGCAAAAACGGCCAAATTCGACTGCTTCACTCTCAGACATCTAGTGTTGGCGCCGGAAGGCATAGAACGATCGCGATGCATGGAAACTGTAGATCTCGTCACGCTGCGTCGTTTGACGGTTGGCGCATTGACCTACGATCAAAAATGCAAAAATGGCAATGTTTCCCGTTTAGGTAGAAAATCAAATAATAGAGCCGAGTCACGAAAATTTGAATTTCGCGCGCAGACATTGTTGCATGACGGCGCTGTGTAGCTCATTTGAAAGCCAACGCAAAGGCCTATCCAACGGTGGGTAACACGCCCGGATCGGTTAAGGCACACCGTTGGTACATGCGCTGAGCTTGATGGCGCCCATAATATTTTGAGATTTGCTCCGGTTGGACCCCCTGGCGTGGACCAATCCAAATAAGCTATCCATCAAAAGGCGCAGCGGACCGTGGCGATTCATTTGACAGCAGAACGGACTCAATGCTATCATTTTTGCGCAAGAAACAGACCAAAAACTGTCAAAAATCCAGCTCTCAAATTGTACAAAAAAGAAAAATCGAAAATGAACACCATATTGCCGATATGCTACAAGGGCATGTAATGCACCAAATGAAAGGTCTTGATGTGCTCTAAAAATCGTATTCAGCAGATATGCAAATTTGTTTTTCGTTAGCGAGAAAATCGATCTTCTTTCTGACATACTTTTTCCCGATAGTCGGGTAATGCTGATACTGGAGGTCCTACAGTGGATTGCTTGGATTGCCGAGCGCCCAGGTTGTGTTATTAGCATTCTGCGTTCAATTAGGAGTGTTTTCGTGCATGAACCAGCTAAATCTGTCAACCGCGAAGTGAACTATGGCCTGAAAACTACTCCGGAATAAGTGGCAAAAACGGTCAAATTCGACTGCTTCACTCTCAGACATCTAGTGTTGGCGCCGGAAGGCGTAGAACGATGGCGATGCATGGAAGCTGTAGATCTCGTCACGCTGCGTCGTTTGACGGTTGGCGCATTGACCTACGATCAAAATTGCAAAAATGGCAACGTTTCCCGTTTAGGTATAAAATCAAATAATAGAGCCGAGTCGCTAAAATTTGAATTTCGCGCGCAAACATGGTTGCATGACGGCGCTGCTTAGCTCATTTGAAAGCCAACGCAAAGACCTATCGAACGGTGGGTAACACGACCGGATCGGTTAAGGCACACCGTCGGTACGTGCGCTGAGCTTGATGGCGCCCATCATATTTTGAGATTTGTTCCGGTCGGACCCCCCCTGGTGTAGCCTATTATACACTGTACACCCCAAAAGTCTATTTTTTAACTGAAAAATTACATAAATTAGCTATTTTTAGCTTGAGTATTTTTCCGTGATTTATGTTTTTTCACACCTCACATCCAGTGTTGTGCCTAGCTCAAATTTCTAAAACTCGGTAAGTATTCAGTAAGTAAATCCAGATTTTTTGAAATTCAGTATGTAAGTACGAGTAAGTACTGGGTTTTTCAAAGAATATTCGGTAAGTACTCAGTAAACTCGGTAATACCTTCAAAATTCAGAAATATACTATTTATTTGAAAATGTCTATACCTGATATAGCTTTTAGCTACTAGAATCCTTTTTCAGTGCTGATTGATGAGTTTAAGATAATGTAGCTCGACTTTTCAGAATTTTAATCATGTTTTGTGTTATTTCACATTATTTATTGTGCTAATTGGCATGTATGGAAAGCATTAAAATATGCACACTATACATAGTGACTAGAGGACGTGGCTTTAGATGAAAAACTTAGCCAAATTGGTATGTGAATATGTTCTAATTTTCGCATGTTTCCTCACAGTTCATCAGACTGATGCAAAAAAAGTCAATCAAAATATAGCTCATAGTAGTAGATATAGGTCGTACTCTATAGTCTTCGCACCTCATCATAGCAATTCTAGAGCGCAAACAAAGCTTAGGTTATGCAACAAGCTGTGAAAATTGCAAGAAAATTGGCAAAAATTGTGTATTTTCGCCATTAGCAGATCGATTAGCGAAAGAAAAACCGTATATTTTCTGCACAGATGCGTCGCGCTACCTATAGTGCAGAAGGTTTTACTCAGTAAACAACTCAGTAAATTACCGAGTACCGAGTTTACCGAATTTTTTTCTAATTGAGTAATTAAAAATTGAAACTCTGTGTTCAGTAAGTAAAATTAAGAAAAACTTTTACCGGTAAGTAAAAGCAGACATGGGCAAAGGGGGGGGGGCTGTGGGGGGGGTTGGCCCCCCCTCAGCCTCTGACCTACCCCCCTCAGCCGGCCGCTACCCCCCCTCAGGAATTTTTTGGAAGAAGTTTGTATAGAAAATTATGATAAAAATATACCTGGATTAGGTGTAAATGAGCTCAGAATAGCTTATTTTAGCTTATTTGAATGAAAAAACAAGCCAAAAAACCTTGATTTTAGCAAAAAATCGGACTTTTTGGCTTACCACCCCTCAGCCCCCCCTCAGGAGCCCCCACCCCCCCTCAGCCCCCCCCCCTCAGGAATTGAAAATTCTACCCCCCCCTCAGCCGAAATGCTAGCCCATGTCTGAGTAAAAGTACTTACTTTAATTCAAAATAACTAAGTACCGAGTAACTTTTACTCAGTAAAGTTACTGGGAACAACACTGCTCACATCCCTGATACAATGTAAATAAAAGTCGTCACAAAACCCCAATAATTTACCTTAAAATGAAGTCCATCTTTCCCACCCACGTTTCCCTCTTCTGTCTTTCATTCTTTTCCCACTCGTCATCCTTTCTATCAGCAATCATTGCGCCTTCGATTCCACTTTCGTCTTTTTCAGTCATTTTCACTCCTCCGATTACTAACAGCAACACTATATGCAATAGAGAGTATCGACCTGCTCGTAATTCTAAATTTCGCCCGGGTAACCAATCAACAAAATTCAGTCAGTAATGCATAATGCACATAATCATGGAGTGAGGGGCTATTCATTTCAGTCTCAGCTTGTAGGGCACTAATCGATTGGCCTGGCCACCAGATGGGTGGCGGGTTGGTGAAATTTTAAAATGATATACGAGTGGCGGTGTTTGCATACAATTTGTAAAGTCATCGCCGCCTTGAATAAATACCAACCGTTTTACTTGCAAAAACATTCCACTGAACTGTTTTTATTATTCAGCGACGGTTACAACAGCCGCATTTTCCGCAAGTGGCCCAAAATTTCCACGTGTTTCGGCCCCATCCGAAGATCTTCTTGGCGCAACTTAGGTTGGTGCTGAGGTCGCAGGGCGGTCGACCGCCGCTGCAGCTCATCCAGTTTTGTTCGTTGATCTGCCACAATCCCACGTCGAAATTTCCGCCTGTGTTCTCGTTCATCGCATGCGCATTGCCGGCTGAAGTTTTCGCTTGATACAGTTTGTATTGAAAGATTTGTATATGTTTCGGTCTTCTATCTACTGTGGGAAACATATATGTTTTATGTATATGTTTTATAACATAAATATGTTTGTTTTTGGCAAAACATATATGTTTATGTTTCTCAATATGTTTGCATGTCAAATATGTTTTGTATTTATATGTTTTGAGGCCAATATGTTTCTGGAAACATATACATATTTTTGCTATAGGAATTTATGATTTCAAGACTTTTGGTTGCTGTTTGACAGTAAACTTTTCCAAAATCTGACTTTCACTTAAACTTATTGAATCTGAATATGCTATCTAAATTGTTGCAAACCGTTATAAACAGGAAATTCAGAATGTCAAGTTTGAATTATCGAAAATTAAGACAAAATATAAGTGAATAAGCGACTTTTACACAAATATGTTTTATGTTTAAAAATATGTGCATATTCAATTTTCAGAAACATATAACTATGTGTGTTATTTATATGTTTGATTGGCGAAAAACATATATGTATAGTTATATTAATATGTTTTAAAAATTTCGATATTTTCCCACTGTACTTCCATCTGTCTTGCGTCTGTATAGCAAACTGCTAGGTACGTAGCAGAGGTACACCATACAAAATCGCAATAACAAGCACCGCAACACCCCAATACCCAATCACAATACCGCTATACATGTAACGGGTCATCCTCCGAAGGGGGGTTGGGCGTCTCTGCCCAAATTCTAAGGGGTTGCGCACTAAAAAACGCTCAAAAATCGTCGAAAATAGCTAATTTCGCCTCAAATACAGCAAAAATTTTGCTGGAAATTTTTGTGTCTGCAAACTGGAAAAAATTGCAAAAATTTGCTCAAAAATTAGTTGCCAGCTTACCGGAGGGGGGGTCGGAAAAATCGTCTCGGCGGTCTCCCCATCCTAGGGGTAGTGTGGTGCATTTTGAAAATTTGAAACTAGGTAAAGTAATACTAGGTAAAAGTGTCACCTAAAAAACTAGGTAAAGTAATGCTAGGTAAAGCTCTCAGCTAAGAAACTAGGTAAAGTAATACTAGGTAAAGCCCAGAAAAACTCGGTAATACTAGGTAAACCTGAAACGCTCGAAATCAAGTCAAAATATAATTTTTGGTTCAATAGAACAATGATGAAGTTAGTGGAGTTAAAATTTATGAAATTTGACACATTTCAAGTAAATGTTTGTATTTTATTGATCAAATAAGTCAGAAATTCATTCTCCTGGTCCAGTGTAATTGTGGGAAAGCCGGAAATTTGAAGGTTTGCTGACTGAAAAAGCCACGTAAAACTGAAAATATCAAACTAGGTAAACTTGTTCTACCTAGAAGTACCTAGTTATGTGGATTTAAAACTAGGTAAAGTAAAACTAGGTATAATATAGAGTAACCAGCAACTAGGTAAAGTAAATCTAGGTACTTTTCCCGAATATTAACTAGGTAATACTAGGTATGCCTAGTTACCTAGTTACCTAGATAAAAAGTGCACCACACCGCCTAGGGGGACTGGCCTAAGTCGGGCGGGGGAAGACCCCCGACCCCTTTTACATGTATGTATACCACTTTACCACAATACCCATCCCAATACTTCAACTCCAGATCCCAGTGTATCTGATTACTGTTGCTAAGTAAATTATAATTTTAATTACATTAAAAGTGAATTTTTGCCTTGAGTAAATTATAAGTATAATTTTAATTAATTTTTTTTAGAAATTCACTAATGCAAGTAAATGTTTGGTCAGTCAATTATAATTAAATTATATTTCGAATAAATTTACTTAAGAGAGTACATCTGATCCCTAATTTCCAATTGTCATGTTCTATAAATAATATTTTGAGTTTTTTTTAATTTTACATATGAAGAAAAATAGTTTTAACTGAAATTAAAATTACTGGTCGGGCATTATAAGAAGTTTGTTGTGTATTGAACCCCAACACCAGTTACACATTCTATGTCAGTGCTTTGGATCGAAACTGAAAAAGTCAGAGCGAAATCTAGCTGTATTTTATGTGTTTGCTTGAAAACGATAAATGAACATCCCAAGTACTGTTATTTTACTATAGTATAGTAAAACAAAAATTAGTAATACTAGTTGTATTTTACTAGTAGTAAAGTAATAGTAAAAAGTAAAATTAAGAGCCAATAGTAAAGTAAAAATTAGATTTTATTAACAAAGACGGTCAATAGTAAAATGAGAGTTTTACTACTATTTTACTAGTTTTTGGTTAATTCCAGCCAAATTATTGATCAATTTTGCAATAAAAGATGTGTGGGCTAGTGATGTAAAAAATTAATTTAATTGTAATTGAAATTCGCATAATTGGCCCGTTTTTAATTTCAATTCAATTAATTTAATTTAATTGAAATTCAAAAGTTGTGCCATAATTTAATTGTAATTTAATTGAAATTGGCCTGGAATTTCAATTATATTTTCAATTATTTCCTGTTCTGAATGTAAGGAAATGCATAGGTATTAGAGGCGCTAACGACTTCAAATAAGAACCTATTTAGAGTTTGTCACCTCTTTATACTGACCACACTATGTTTTGTAATATTTTATGCTCTGCTTTTTGTTTCGTAGTTCATAAAAGTCAAAATAGTGATTTTTGTATGGTGGGTTGACTTGACACCCCCTTTTTGGTGAAGGTACCTAGGAAGTGACGTTGCTCAAAAATGCTGAAAACCTTTAGGTTATGTACTGATATATAATAATAAACTAACTGTAAATTTCCCTCATAATGCTATTTTATATGGGTTTTTAAAAGGCAACTTTTTAAAATTTTCTTGCCTAGCTGGGCAGCAGGCTAACCAACCAGGTGTCTCTAAGCTTTTACATGGACATTTATTTCTCTAAGTCCTGGGTCACTGTCACTGTCTTTTAACAGCAAAAATACAACAATTTTCAAAAAATTGAAAAGATAATTGAAAAAATTGCATAATTGAAATTTTCTAAGGTCCCATAATTTAATTGAAAATATAATTGTAATTGAAAATAATGGAAAACTATTACAATTAATTTAATTTAATTTAATTGAAATTAAAAACTGAGCACATAATTTAATTGTAATTGAAATGAAATTCAAATTCCATAATTTTACATCACTACTGTGGGCGCACTTTTGTCAGTCGAATTTCACACAGTTTTGTCTCTAAAGTTTTTGACAACCTTCTATCATGACCAAATTTAGCAACTATTTAGCACCAACATTAATTATTCATGAGATCTTGGCATCATTGATCCAAAATTGTCCCTAATGAATAGTAAAATCGTAGTAAAATAGTAGTAAAATGAGTAAAATTATTAGTAAAACAAAAATTAGTAAAATCGCAGCTACTTGGTAGTAAAACAAAAATAAAAATTAAATTAAAGACCTGAACTTGTAGTAAATTTAGCAAATAGTAAAAAAAAATTCCACTAGTAAAATAACAGTAATGCCAAGAATTAAAAAATACCCGATTCGTATTTGACTATGCAGTTACAGCATTCTTGACTCCATCCAGAATATCTGGAACACCAACTTCTGCTGTCCACATACTGAGTGGTGTTACCACAAGGGCATCTGCTGCAATCATTACTGGGACAATTTCCTCCGCAGGTCAGAGCAGCTGATCGGGCGGTCAGCGTCAGACAAACTACCAACAAACTGAAGCTGAAAGCACTGAATGAAAACGTGTAGCCGATTGAAATTATGGTTTTTTATTGCCTAGACATACTGTTGTCTGGTATTAGATTTTCAGAATGTGTATGTGTATGTGTATACACATTCATTGTCAAATGTGTATGGTAATGCTGTATTTTTGTGTATTTATGTGTACGTGTATTGTACTAAAAATGCAAATTTTGAGTAAGAAAACTGTAAAAATCAGATCTATCATATTCAACGGTTTGAAAACTAGGATATCTTTGAAATCGAGTAAGTTAGGGCTTTGTGAGGATATCTACTCACTCTTCGTACTGCAAAAACATCAAAATTTTTGAATTATGTTGCATACTTTATCGAATTTTGCCGATCAAATACACATACACAAAAATAGACATTTTGAGTACTGTTTGTGAATAGTAAAGTGTATCGGAATTGTCAATGTGTATGTGTTGAAAGAAGTTTATCTACTAGTCAATACGTGCACACACAAACACACACAATCGCAGACGCAACCACTCCACAACTCAATAATACAAAGACCCCCAGGAATCACGCATTCCTTCATCACTCCCCCTCACAGCTGTCAACTGGGCCTCGTGGAATACGAACTGTACTGATCTGCTCGGCCTCTGCTGACTCGGCATCTCTAGTAACCTGCTCTACACAGACACCATGCTGGCATACATGTAACAGCTCCGGGCCGACCTGGGGGGAGGGGGGTAGGGGGGTTTTTTCCTCAGGTGGGGGGTCGAGGGGGGGGTTTCGCCCAGGTGGGGGGTCCCAAATTTCAAAAAGCTCCAAAACGCCTAGAAATGCGTTTTTAGCACGTTTTTTTCAGTAAGGACGCTAAAAATCGCTATTTTAAGCTGCCAAATAGCGTTTTAAAGCTAAAAACAAGCAAAAAATGACAAAAAGAGCTTCCAAAAACACCGATTTTTCTTAAATATCAGCAGTGGAAACGCCAAATTCCGTTTCCAAAGGCTTTTCAAGTGAATTTTAGGCTAAAAATTAGTGATTTCTGACCCAGTTTGTTAATACTGGAGCCACTACCACCACTTGTATTTTTTGGTCGGGGGGAGGGGTCCCTCAACTTGTCTCGGGGGGGGGGGGTGAGGGGGGGGTTTGGCCTTTCCAGCAGGGGGGGGAACCCCCCAAACCCCCCCTAGTACATGTATGCATGCTGGCTCGATCTCTTGGGGAGGAGGCCCATTCCCCCCCACCCGGCGCTGCCGCGGCCGGATTACGGTATGCGCTATCTGCTCTACGTTTGGTGTGAAAATATATTTTTCTTCCCCTCCGCTGAGGTTTTTGAGAGGTCAGAAATGATTTTATATTTGGAAAATGCGTCTCTAGGAGTTCTTTTATGTTTCCAAAACAGGCTCTCCGGAGCGTGCCTATACTGATGCGTCCATCTAGGGGTATTTTTATGTTTTTAAAACACTGCCTCTGGAGCGTTCCTATACCGATGCGTCCCCTAGGGGGTGCTTTTATGTTTTTAAAACAGGCCCTCCGGAGCGTTCCTATACCGATGCGTCCCCTAGGGGTATTTTTGTGCTTTTAAAACAGGGCCTCTGGAGCGTTCCTATACCGACGCGTCCCCTAGGGGTATTTTTGTGCTTTTAAAACAGGGCCTCTGGAGCGTTCCTATACCGACGCGTCCCCTAGGGGTATTTTTGTGCTTTTAAAACAGGGCCTCTGGAGCGTTCCTATACCGATGCGTCCCCTAGGGGTATTTTTATGTTTTTAAAACAGGGCCTCTGGAGCGTTCCTACACCGATGCGTCCCCTAGGGGTATTTTATGTTTTTAAAACAGGGCCTCTGGAGCGTTCCTATACCGATGCGTCCCCTAGGGGTATTTTTGTGCTTTTAAAACAGGGCCTCTGGAGCGTTCCTATACCGATGCGTCCCCTAGGGGTATTTTTATGTTTTTAAAACAGGGCTTCTGGAGCGTTCCTATACCAATGCGTCCCCTAGGGGTACTTTTATGTTTTTAAAACAGGCCCTCGGGAGCGCTCCTATACTGATGCGACTCTAGGGGTACTTTTACATTTGGAAAATTGTCAGGCCCAGACCCAACCCAGGCCTCCAAAAGTCGGTGACGGTAAATACGTAAATGGGAACCAAACTGGAGCTGCCGTTGCACCGTACCTGACAACAGCAAAGGGGAGCGATGTTTGCACTTGCAGGCAGGTATTCTGGCAAAATAATTGGCATACCGGGTATCGGTATTTATAAAAATTGCAACTACTTGGAGATTTAAGCTGTTCTGTTTTAGTGCTTTTACTACCACTTCTCTGTTAAGTCGTTTAAACTTCGCGCGCTTTCTGTTGTTTCACACGCTGCAATATTACAGTAACCCGCCGCGGCAGCGCCGGGTGGGGGGGAATGGGCCGGGAATCGATCTCTTGTGGGTGACGTTTCGGCCTTCGATGGCACATGCCTCCATCTCTCGATGAACCAACTCAACCGAATCAACATTCTCCTTCCCTGTCTTCTTCTTTTCACTCTCCTGCTCTTCATCATTGTTAACCTCTTTCTTCTCTTCATCTTTCTGCTTCGCCACAGGAGTCATCTTCTCATTCCCTTCTTTCTCATCATCTCCCTTCTTGTCATCCTCTTGCTTTTCCTCTGTCACCTTTATCCGATGTTGCGTCGTCTGGCTCCACATCTTTCTCAACGGCTGCCTTCTCTTCCGCCAAACATAAATGAAGATTGGGTAGCGTTGACTTTGTCACTGCGGACTTGCGAGGCTGGGATAGTGATTTGGTGAGCTCTAGGAGAACACGATTGCTGAGGATCTGTTGGTCTTGTTGAAGCCGAAGTTGTTCTTGTTGAAACTTGAGTATCGTGCGTAGGGTAAGCTGGAAGTGCTCGTGCTCTTGTTGTCGTTGGTTTTCGAGAAATTGCAGTACAGCAGAGACAGGTGCTTGGGAGGACATGCTAGCGAAGTATCAGGAAACGGAAATCAAGTGAGCGTTGAATGGGGAAACGAGTAGCGAAGTGAGCGTCGAATGGTAGAAAAGCGGTGGAACAAGAACGGTTGAAATGGTCGAATGGTGAGATTTGTAGAAGAGTTGTAGTTGAAGTGGATGTAGATGTGGTAGAGGTGGTGGAAGTAGGTGAAGGTGGGTCGGATGGGTACTCACTCGGCACCAATGAAAGAAGTTTATCTACTAGTTAACACGCACACAATTACAGACACAACCACTCAACAACTCAATAATACAAACGCTCCACGGAATCACGCATTCCTGCAGTGTATACACATTGAAAAAACAATGTGTATTTTTGTGTATGCTAAACGTGTATGTGTGTGTATCTACGGTTGGACGCATATATGCAATATGCAATATCAAACAATGCATATATGCATGGTTTTTGGCATGCATATATGCATATGCAATATCATATGCATGCAAGATTCCAATATGCAATAGTCATATGCAAATTGAGCCTGATATCAAAATTTTGCATATTTTTAGTTTGCATATTTTTTGTCAAAGGTGTCGCTGACTTTTCTTTCTGTATACTTATGTTCTGAAGAACGTTAAACGATTCAAATAGTTGTTTTATGAATTTGGCGCGCAGAAATCCATAAAGTACTCGTCCAAAAAGTACAAATTTCAAAGAGGGCTAGTTTGGCCGATTTCTGCTTTTCAGCTGAGCAAAAATGAAAAAGCTTGTTTAGCGAATTTGTGAATTTCTGCAAGCACCTCATTGCTTCATGAACATCTGGAGTTTTTATGTTTTAGCAGAATTGCTTAAACTAAGCTAGCAGAAATAACATCCCAAGACAGCCAAACAGACTGGACTTCTGTGTTTACGATAGTCGCCACGTTTTTACTAATTTTTCATCAAACTAAAAATAAAAAATGCCTTTGAGGTAGTTTATGCTGTAAATCTGTACTTTACAGAGATCAAAGCTTGTCTTCACTTAAAGAATGGAGATGAATGGCTTGAGACTGTAACTCAACTCGCAAAGAATGGAAATCCCAACTGAGACTTTTCAAATTAAAAATTTTTTTAGTTTGTAAAACTACAGAACTACAAACGGCTAGGTATACCACATTAGAGAGAACAAATTTGTAGATGCAAACAGTAATTTAGCCAAAAATCTGTAATGTCAACCATTTCTTTATTTAAAATTGCGAAATGAGCTGGTCTTTCATGCCAAACTATGTTTCCCCTCTTGTTTTTTCCAGATAAGGTCTCTTTCTGTAAAAATAGGTATGCCTAACAAATGCTAAAGATTGCGTAGACATTATAACCAAACTCGAAAATGCTTGGAAAACGTCCAATTATCGATTTTAGGCCGCCTTGATAAATATGCAAATATGCAAAAAATATGTACATATCTCATTTTTGCATGCATATGATATATGCAATATCAATATGCACTAGAGATTGCATGCATATATTCATATGCAATATCATATGCATCCCAAAAATCCAATATCATCCAACCATAGTGTATACACAAACAACAGTACCTAGACATGGTTTCACAAATCACAGGCTAACAAAACTATTAGTGAAAGAAATCTTAAAATCGGAGCACTCACCAAAATTTCATTTCTGCGCAAATTTTCTTATGACGTGGCTCGGACTCTGAAAAAAGTTAGCAGAAGCTAATCTAGCAGTAGTCTATGCAGTATAAAGTTACTGATAATAGGAGTGAATGAAAAACTGATCTGAGAAATCGGCTACCTCTTCTTTTGTGAATGGTTCAGGTAGCAACTAGACTGTACTGAAGCTTAAAAACAACTCAAAATGAGATGGCAGCTGATTCTGTGATCAGTTATGCAGATTTAGCACTGTCGCTGCCTCAAAGTTTGATTCAGATCAAAAGCTGCGCTTTTCCACACAAACAAAGTGTACGTAGGACAAAATACGGGGGTGTGGTTACATTATAGCGAGAAACAATAAAACAATACGAGAGATTCCTAAGCAACCAGATCTCTAATCACGTTTCTGTTTCACGCAACTTATTCGCTGGCGTTCGCAGAAGTGAATTTTGATCCAACGGTAAGGCAGGTCCCCAGTCTGGACTTGGCCGCAGACAATCAGCGATACGCTAAATTTGCATAAAGCGTTATTTAAAAATACAATAATAATCATATAGATCAACCTGAATGAAAGGCAGTTGAGTTCTTTTGCAAAGGATGTTTCTAAACAAGCAGATTGGAATTGGTAGAGCAGACCCTACTGCCACTATCCAGCCCAGAAGTATTGCCCAATCTATAATACATATAGGTAAACAGTTTTCAGAGTAATCTTTCTAACCAGTCAGGCACTGGGAAGCAGGGATGTCTGCCAAATTAAAACTTTGTATTTGATATGGTATGGTATAGTAGAACCTTGGCGATTTGAATTCGATATGGTATGGTATAGTACTAGCTAATTCAGTTTGAATTTGGTTGGTATGATTTGGTATGAATTTGGTACAGTAATGGTAGTTTACTGTGATAATGTCATAGAAGTCTTTGGAAATTATGCTCAATCCACCTTCTTCAGTTTTTTCAATCAAAACATGCAGAAAGGATTTGGAATACATGTTGACGCACTTGAAAGGTGTTATAAATATAGCCAACAAGCTAGTACTATAATGAAAAGGCCTTACCAAAATCATAATTCTACTCCCAAAATTATCTAGTAAAGGCGTTTGATTATGATATGGTATGGTATAGTATAGAAGGAACTGTTTTGAATTTGGTTGGTTTGGTATGGTATTCAAAGATTGACTTTAGTACTAGTACAATTTTGGATTGGTAGGCATCCCTGCTTGGAAAGTGCCACTACTTAAGTAGTGTCATATATGGCGTTCAGTGCCTGACTGTATAAGGTAATTGATTACCAGGATACAAATATTCGTCATAGGTAACAGGAGTATGGTAGACAAAATTCAACACCATCAAGGTTGCAACAATAGCTGGAGTTACGAAGCCCCAAGTTACCACGAAATACTTGCTAGGCTCATTCCCAACCATCTGTGCAATGTCAGCGAAGAACTGTTTCACGCCTAAAACAAATCTACCGTATACACCTCCCTAAAACACTGTAGCTTACCGTAAATATAAACTACAACAAGACACTCAATTAGAGCAACCAAAAATAAGGTCACCATACTACAGTACCAATCGAAGATCTGCAGAATGTAAATGCCACCCTAAAATATAAATCGATAGAGGTGTTCATCAAAAATCTCTAATATCCTGACCTGAGTGGTAAAAGGTAGGCCAACAAGAAAAAAACCAAGACACAAACAGGCACCGGTGAGAAGTTTCCGTTTTCGCAGCAGGTCGGGCCAGGCGTCGGTTAGAGCCATTCTCACTGTCTCCAAAGTGCCGAACTAAATATTCAGTTTCACCATTTTATACTGGTACTAAGCAAAAGTTTGCATACTTGGGTGTCAAGCCCAGATGCAATGAGCATTGTGAAGAATAGCACCGACCAAACTGGGGCCAATGGGAAGGTTGCCAACACCTCTGGGTACACTACGAATACCAATCCAGGCCCTGGAAATTTGCTTTGATAATAGAGTGCAAAAATACAACATCAAAAGGAATAGCAAAAGCTAGAAGAAAACCTCACGCCTCAAACTAAATACCTCACATCCTCACATTCCAAAACCCCTGTTACCTAGCACCTTCAATACTCCAATACCTTATATCCCAATAATTTCCTAATAACCTGATACACCCAATATCCCATTACCCCAAATCTCAATACCTGACACCGCTAATACTTTATCCCAATATATGACTTCTTCAATACCCCATCCCAATACCTGACATCACATTTCCAATATTCCAATAATCAATACGCAATACCCAATGACAATAAATAACTTATGCCTCCATATCCCATTACCCCAAATCTCAATACCTGACACCCCTAATACTTAATCCCAATATATGACTTCTTCAATACCCCATCCCAATACCTGACATCACATTTCCAATATTCCAATAATCAATACGCAATACCCAATGGCAATAAATAACTTATGCCTCCATATCCCATTACCCCAAATCTCAATACCTGACACCCCTAATACTTAATCCCAATATATGACTTCTTCAATACCCCATCCCAATACCTGACATCACATTTCCAATATTCCAATAATCAATACGCAATACCCAATGACAATATAAACAACTTATGCCTACATACCAATACATCACACCCTCAATATTTCAATACCAAATGCCCCAAGTCGCAATGCCTGACACCACTTATCCCCAATCAGAATTCCTGACTGACATCATAATACCCCAATCCCAATACCTGAAAAATACCCAATACCAGTTCGGACTCCAGTTGCACACAAAATGGTCTGACATAGTGCTTGTTTACCCCCAACAATGACTTTAGAGACTTGTGTGTTTGCATTGTGAGCCATGTGACCAATTATTGCGAAGACCACGATTCCAGCAAACAATGAAGTGGCACAGTTGAGCAGTGGCATTATTAGCGCATCCCTGCAAGGAAACTGTTTCTGTCACTTTTGTATTGACTTTCGAGTGTAGTTACCTGTTGATTCTATGATGAAATTTGTTGAAAGATGCAAAAGTGGTCAAGCCACCCCATCCAGCACCTCCAGAATAGAAAATCTGAAGTGCTGCAGCAAACCAAACGTTGATATTCAACAATTTTGGCCAGTTCGGAGTAAGCAAATATTTTATTCCATCTAACGCGCCCTCCAAAGTCAGACCCCGACACAGCAGCACTAACAAGGCCAAATATGGAAATGTTGCGGTAATGTAGACCACCTTAAATTAATAATAACACTAATAATAATTATGATAATCAGAATCGTTATTGTCATTGTCACTGTCATTTTCACTGTCACTGTCACTGTCACTGTCATTGGCAATGTCGCTGTCACTGTCACTGTCATTGTCATTGTCATTGTCACTGTATTTGTCATTGTCATGACATTGTCACAATGCCACTGTCAGTGCCATTGTCATTGTCATAATTGTCAGCATCATCATCATCATCATCACCATCATCATCACTGTCGTTGTCATCGTCGTCGTTGTCGTCATTGTCATCCATCATCATCATCATCATCATCATCATCATCATCATCATCATCATCATCATCATCATCATCATCATCATCATTATCATCATCATCATCATCATCATCATCATCATCATCATCATCATCATCATCATCATCATCATCATCATCATCATCATCATTGTCGTTGTCATCATCGTCATCATCATCATTGTTGTCGTCGTCATCGTCATTGTCATCCATCATCATCATCATCATCATCATCATCATCATCATCATCATCATCATCATCATCATCATCATCATCATCATCATCATCATCACTGTCGTTGTCATCATCGTCGTTGTCGTAATTGTCATCATCATCGTCGTCATTGTCACTGTCATATCAGGTTTATTCTACAGAAAAATTCACGCATAACAACAGACTCACCCGTCCACTAGAACGCACTCCTCTGCAGATACAAAGAAATGAAATGATCCAGGAAATTGCGAAAACGATCAAAAGTGGAATTTGCACTGCGCCTAGAGATTCTATACCGGCCGACAAATTCAAAACATGATGACTGAAAGACACTTCATACTCTGTTACAGAAGACATATTGTGCATAAACTTACGTCCAAAATTCTTCACTAGCAGTCACAGCTCTTCCGGTTGCATTGAGAGAAAGGTTCGAGAACAACAATCCAACTCCTGATACACAGTTTTCAGTGTTCCAACTGTTGTCACAATCGGACCAGGGTAGCTTGTAGCTATAAGCCTTTATTTAGTATTGATTCGATAAGTTAGTTGACATATGTACAGGGTGCGTAAAAAAAACAACCCAGCAGATTTTTTGCTGTAGCAACCGCAAATCTCAACCGATTTGAATGAATCCTGCTTTAAATGAAAGATAAATAAATTCTTGAACGACTGGTGAAGGCCCTATTAAGAGTCAGTTCGCGAGAGAATCGACCCTGCTATGTGCAAGTCGAAAAATCGGCCATCGTGAAAACTTAGCCCTGGGGTCTCCGGTTTGGGGAAGTTGTACCTAACGATGACTTGTGCTAAACCTGAAGAGCACAGCCCTCTAGGTGCCCTGGTCCGGCAGAGCCAGCCCTCGGAAGCAGGGTGGGCAACCATCAAAATCGGACTGTCAATAGGTCATATTTGACTGAGTGTCACTTGCGATCCAAAGCAGCTAGAACGTTGTGCTTGGTGCCCAACGAATCGCCATGACATGGGCTTTCGTTTGCGGCATAAGTAGTACTGCTTCGCTGTTTCGTTCTCTAACCACGACATCGAATGTGAAAAAATCCGCAAAAAAATTTCATGGTGAAGTTCACTAAATTAGATTTTTCTCGAAAATAAAAAAAGGTACCCTCGGGATTTTTTTACATTTTATAGCCCTGTGAATTGCGCTTCTAACGGTGTATAGAAAGTGGCAAAAACGCATGCCTCTGCATATCAAATTTCCACTCAAAGTTCAAAGATAACCAAAAATTCGCTTATTTACCACTATTTAAGCATGTATCCCATGCCTATTTATGTATGTATGTATGTATGTATGTATGTATGTATGTATGTATGTATGTATGTATGTATGTATGTATGTATGTATGTATGTATGTATGTATGTATGTATGTATTATTGTGGGCAGGTATTGGAAAAGTACCTAATATCAGGTATGAGGTACAGGTATTTCAAAAATACCCAATCAGGTATCAGGTATAGGTAGGTATTCACAAAAATACAGGTATCAGGTATTGGGTATCAGGTATTTGCCCATAAAAAGTTAAAATCAGGATTTTAGCCGAAAAATCGCCCAGACTACCAATTCAGTCTAAAAAGTCAGCTAAAATCAGATTAGTCCAGTCATTTTATGATTTTTTAGTTATAGAACTGCACAAAGTGCTAAAAACCCACTCTAAAAATAGCACAGGGGTGTGGAATCGCTTTGCACATCCATCTGGTGGATTATCTTCATAGAGTGTGTCCCTACAGTATTTGTCTTCGCCTTGATTCATTGGCTTACTCAGGATTTTTCAAAAGGAAGTATAAAATTTTTAGATCTCTGGTTGGGCGTTGGGCCATGGCTCAATTAGGGCGAGAAAAATTTGGCAAAAATGGCTTGAAAAACGCTTTTGAAAGTATTCTGAGTATAGTATTAGCAGAAATTAGGAGGTATTGTAGTCTGAAGTGGCCTTGGTTGGGCAATGGCCCTAGCAGGGCGAGAAAATTTTGAAAAATTAGCCTTCCTATGTGCTTTCTTAATGAACAAATCGGTCGTAAACTAGCATTTGTTGCCTTCTGTTTGTACCTGATACCTGTACCTGTTTCAGCCCAAAAATACCCAAAATCAGGTAGGTATAGTTCGAAAGGGCGACTACTAAACTTCGCAACATCGCAACCAGTCGCAACTTCGCAACCAGTCGCACCCGTTCGCATCCGCCGGGCGCCAACTCAAGAACGTCGATGCGAAGAAAACAGAAGGAGCAAGAAAAAATTTTCCGACTTCTTTTTTTGTTTTTCCTGTGCCTGTTCTTGCTAGAAGGGCTGCTATGACATGATGTAAATAAAG
>JASANB010007945.1:0-25301 GCA_030248155.1 Sabatieria punctata
TCAGCTTGCAAAGTTTATTTCTGTATGACCTATCGAATCCACCCCACAAGCTGTCCAAAGACTTGCCTGTTACGAGCAGGAGACGGAGATCAATGACAAAACACAATAAATCCACCCCACAAGCTGCTCGAAGGAGTGCCTGTTATGAGTGGAACAAAATTCAAAGAATAGCACATTGAATCCACCGCACAAGCTGTCTGAAGACTTGCCTGTTATGAGTAGAGATGAAAAAGGCATAAAACCTTCAAGTTCCTCTGTATTAGTCATCTCTACCAATCTCCCAAAACTGTATTAGTTATCTCTACCAACTCCCAAAACTGTGTTGAGTGATCTCATTACCAATTCCCAAAAACTGCGTATGTGGGCCATAGCCGCAAACCAGTTGCAGTCACAGCTTCTGCTCCGCTGTAGGCATAGGGTCTCCAATGTGCAAACAGATTTTTCCACAGAAATGTGCCACTTCATCTTTGCCTGAGCCGTGTTTAACTTGAAGATCTTCTCTTGTGCGGTGGATTCAATGTGCTATTCTTTGAATTTTGTTCCACTCATAACAGGCAATTCTTCGAACAGCTTGTGGGGTGGATTTATTGTGTTTATCATTGATCTCCGTCTCCTGCTCGTAACAGGCAAGTCTTTGGACAGCTTGTGGGGTGGATTCGATAGGTCATACAGAAATAAACTTTGCAAGCTGAGGCGGAACAGCAAAGGCGAGCTAAAAATAACACAAAGCATGAAAATCTATCTAGCATGACAGCCTTACAAAGACCACACGTCACGTGGTACTAATGGAGACAGCCCGCTAGCAGGTCATACCCGATTTAGGTATGAATTTGCCGCAAAAGTTTGAATGGTCGTATCTCTTGAAGGAGATGTCGTACAGTAAAAAACGGGTCATTTTCGGATGTAGCGAAGAAATTTATATCTAGTAGAACAGAGCCAAAGCAATAATAGCGGCTCTAATCAACACAGTCCGTTTTGAAGGTCAAAACAGAGTGAGAGCTGTAAGTGCAGATTTGCCGCGAAACTTTGAACGGCCATAACTCGGGAAGCAGACCTCCTAGAGCAAAATTGAAGTCATTTTTGGAATCAGTGGGAAAAAGTACATCTGGTGAGCTAGTCAGAAATAAAATTTTGGGCCTGGATAAAAAAATGATTTTTTGAGCACCACCAAAATTGCACTTTTTTGTAGTAGTGATTTTCAACTGGCCATAACTCGCGAACGGGAGGCCGTAGCGAAAAAATGAAGTTAGTTTTGAACTCAGCAGGCTAAAATAGGTCTAGAAAACTGCCCCGTGACTCGGTTTAGGCTGGCCATCAAAAGATATGCTCACCAGGGGGCATTGATTTTCGGAAATTTGGACTTGAATATCTCCCGATCCAGGCCGAGTCTAGCCAAACGGAGCTCATATTCGTAATCAGCTCATTAAACTGCATCAGATAGACTACTTTAAAATTAATTTTGAGCAAAAAAATGTTTTTCGGAAACCTTTGAGGGGGCCAAACACCCCCCGCATCACCCCTTGGATTTTGACCAATTTGTGTGGATTATGTTTGGCCAGTTATGAGCTAACTTTGAAGAAAGTTCCAGGTGGCCCACCCTTCTGTGGTTGGAGTTATGGGCAAATATTCGCAAAAAATGGAGGGTGCATTTTTGTCATTTTTGGTACATTTCGGAAAATAACTCGCTAACCAGGTATGATATGGAAAACGTTGAGCGGGGGATTTAAAGTATTTTGAAATAGCTATCGAATGGTGGGCATGCGAACGCTGTCGGTTTAGAAATGCGCAAACGGCACACGTTTGAATTTGGGTCGTTAGAGGTCCAAAAAATGGCCATAAAACGGCTGGCGAGCCAACTTTGAGGGGGTGTAGCTCCGGTTCTAGGGGGGTGTTTTTCTTCTAATAGGCGCCGAAGGTCATCGTTCGTGGTCTAGTTTATGCTCATAAAATTTTAGCCGGATCGGTGAGATGACCCAACTTGCCTATGGGCCATAGTTAACTAAGCTGACTTTCTCGCGAAATGCATGTTAAACGACTTCACAGAGAAGTGGTAGTAAAAGCACTAAAACAGAACAGTTTAAATCTCCAAGCAGTTGCAATTTTTATAAATACCGATACCCGGTATGCCAATTATTTTCGGAATACCTGCCTGCAAGTAAACATCCCTCCCCTTTGCTGTCATAAGGTGCAACGGCAGCTCCAGTTCGGTTTCCATTTACCTACGTATTGAAAGAGAAGTTTACAGTTACAACTAACAAAACAATGAATGTACAGATTAACGGGTGGATTATATACACAATTCTTCATCACTCCCCCTCGGACGAGCGTCGTGGTTGAATCGGGGCTACATCTGCACCTGACGATCGTCCGGAAACACGAGACGTAGGAGAGCTGGAACCTTTTGACGAATGGACTTGAGCGTGGGGTAACGAACGAAGCAGGGATGAGTGAATGGGTAACGGAAGACGGACTGAATCACTCCCCTTGGACGAGTGTAGAACTGGGTGGGCACTTGGAACTGGTGGGCACTTGGTTGGCTTGCTAAGTGGGCTTGGTAGGCTTGATGGGCTCGGTGGGCTTGGTAGGCTCGGTGGGCTTGGTGGGCTTTGGATCGGTTGAGGAACGATTGAGAGGTGGGTGCACAACAACACAACAACAAAATTTTGGTCTCGGCACCAATGAAAGAGAAGTTTACTGTTACAACTAACAAAACAATGAATGTACAGATTAACGGGTGGATTATATACACAATTCTTCAGTATTCACCGTTACCGACTTTTGGAGGCCTGGGTTGGGTCTGGGCCTGACAATTTTCCAAATATAAAAGTACCCCTAGAGACGCATCAGTACAGGGCGCACTCCTAAGGACCTGTTTTAAAAACATAAAAATACCCCTAGGGGACGCATCGGTATAGGAACGCTCCAGAGGGCCTGTTTTAAAATCATAAAAATACCCCTAGGGGACGCAATTGGAACGCTCCGGAGGGCCTGTTTTAAAAACATAAAAATACCCCTAGGGGACGCATCGGTATAGGAACGCTCCGGAGAGCCTGTTTTAAAAACATAAAAGAACTCCTAGAGACGCATTTTCCAAATATAAAATCATTTCTAACCTCTCAAAAATCTCGGCGGAGGGGAAGAAAAATATATTTTCACACCAAACATAGAGCAGATAGCGCATACCGTAATCCGGCTGCGGCGGCGCCGAGTGGGGGGAATGGGCCTCCTACCAAAATTGGCAAAAGCTGGGGGAAAACCTAATCTCTACGAGTGGTGCGAGCAGTGCGAGCGTGTGAGCCGTATCACACCGTAACCAAAGTAGGCGCCTCAACGCTCCGGGCGAGCGCCAAATTCAAATCGCTTAACACTGGCACCCTGCTTCAAGTCCCATTCAGGCCTGCCTGCTACTCATTGGCTTCCAGATCGTTCATCACTTTGATCATGCAGCCGCTACTCACAGTTCGCGCACCACTGATCTGCAGCGAAGTCCTATCTGAAGAATGGGCCGATCTATCAGTTGTGGAAATCACATCAGTGAAACTGACGATTTTCCCTCAGATTGAAACGATTTCAAGTCTTCAAGCTATGATAGTTCTTCAATGTGCTTTTGTGCTAACACTCACAGGTCGTTTCGCAAACTCCCATTCGCAATTCCGAAATACTATCCCGAGAATCGGCCGATTCGTTTGTGAAAATTAGTTAACTGACGATTTTCCAACAGTTTGCAACGATTTCAACACTTGTAGCTGCGGTACTTCTTCGATACGGTCTGGGCTTTATTAACTCACACATGTTCTGGCCAACTCCGATTGGCTAAGCCGATGTATCATCCGAGAATCGGCCGATTCGGTCGCGGCAATCGGTAAAACTGACGATTTTCCTTCAGAATGCCCATAAGCCTCCGATACAGTCTGCCCTGTATTTTTCAGGGTGCTTTTTTAGCCCTGTGTTTTTCCGGTCGCTTTAATTGCCCCCTAAAATGTGCACCTCCTTTTTGCACCCTGCATTTTTCAAGATTTTATTTGCCCCTGCCTAAAATTCTTACCTCCTAATTTTTTAGGTTCGAAATTTTTTGCTTCCTGTATTTTGGAGGTGCTTTATTTTGTTTTTATTTGTTTCGGTTTCGGAACCCTAATTAGGGTTTCAAAAGCTGTAAATTGGGTTCCAGAACTCTAATTTAGGTATCAGACACCCTAAACAGGGTTTCAGAGCCCTAATTTGGGTTTCCAAATTTCTAAATAGGGTTCCAGAAATGCATTTTAGCTGCATTACGTCGAATAAAATAGAGCCTTCTTGCGCGTTTTAAAGCAAAACAGTTTTTTGCACGTTTTAAAAAAAGGATTTTCTGCACGTTCTAAAACAATAAATAGGGTTTTAAAGGGAATCTTTGCACTTCTGACAGGATTTTTACCCGATTTTTAGTCCTCAAAACCTTTAGCTTAAATCTGCAAATATTGCTCGGCACACACAGCAGCTTGGTTTCGACATGCCCCTGCTTAATTTGAAGTTGACATTGTTTGAAGTTGTTTTTTTTTTCAACTATTATGCGTTATATCTGTTTAATGGATGCGGCTTAGGCAAAGTTTGCAAATCGCACTTGCTTGCACGCACAGTTCAGTCGTAGACCTCTCGCCCTTTTCTCTAAGTTGTTATTGCAATTTAGCGGCAGATTGCAGGATGGCTCAGTCCAACCAACTTATTCAACCAAAGAGGGCACTCGTGCGTGAGCTCAGACAGAGTGGTCTCTCTAATCTCAGATAGCCTGACAAGTCGGGTGTTCCGGAAATAGGAGTTCGTTCTGCCTTAGTTGTCTTCTCTGAAACCGGTTCAAACGTCAATCGGAAACGAAAGAGTCGACCGAAATCGCATACAACATGGCAGCGACTTCTCTAAAATTCGCAACGTAAGTCAAAAGCTTGCTTAGCTTGCCCGGGAGTCAAATCAGAACCGATAACCCTTACGGGCAGAC
Organism: Sabatieria punctata; assembly: GCA_030248155.1. Classification (NCBI taxonomy): domain Eukaryota; kingdom Metazoa; phylum Nematoda; class Chromadorea; order Araeolaimida; family Comesomatidae; genus Sabatieria; species Sabatieria punctata. The sequence continues at coordinate 4,970 of JASANB010007945.1, forward strand.
CGTGACCAACTGGTGCACCCAACAAACGTTTATTAGTAAAAAAAACAGAACATAATCGAAGACTGAGCAGAGAAAAGATGACTAGGAATCAGAAAAAGTTCTCTTCAACCTCTTCGTCATCATCATCTTCCATGCGAACGGGAGTAGCGAGTTCCGGCTCGAAAGTGGCCGGCAACAGAAAGATACAGAGGGTAGAAATGAGTGACAGTCCAGTCATCAGCCAGTAGCAGAAGACCACGCCTCTCTCAACCACTTCTTCACACGAACTGGCCACTGCTGACTCATTGAAGGCCGTGCCCATCCACACCAGTGTTTGGTTATCAGCCACCTCCGATGGACACTCGTACCAACAACTCTTCACAGACAAGCCAATCACACTGCATGAGGCGAGAAGAGCTCTGATGAAAGTGACTGCAGTGATGACGCCCAAACACGAGACTGACATGTACCACCAACCACCGTCGAACAGAAAATCGAACTCTTCTAAATGTGGTATGAGTCGTCGTCTTTCCATCAGCTCGTACAAGGCAGCCATGCAAGCCAGAAACCAGAAGCAAAGATCGGCAGTTGATAAAAGAGCTAGTTCAAACAAGAGCTCTGCAGCATTTGGCTCCACAATGGTGCGCCAGAAACACTGAGACTGGTTGCTGAGGGGAGTGGCAGGAATGGCAAAGCCTTCAATGAAACTGACCGAGTAGAGCACATGACAAACAGAAAATAAAATGCCAAAAGAATACGTGAGACTAGTGGGAAAGCTCGTCATGCCCAAACAAGAACAAACACACAATGTACGATGTAAAGAAGAATATTTGCATTTACTGTTTTGGTCCAGCGATCTTTTTTGGCCAATACTGTATGTATGTAGGCAGGCACCAAATGAAGAAGTTTATGGGCCGGATCACTAGTAAAACACAATAAACTCGCACAACACAATCACACTCAAACGCAACTACACAATGCAAACACACTCAAACACTCACATAAAACACTCAATCTCTTCAGTAGGTAGGACTGGACGCAAGACAGAACCGTGAGCACGCCCAATGGACTGGAATTCTGTCAGAGCGGTAGAGCTGTATCCGTTGATAGAGGCTTTAACTATTTACGTAGCTGATTTCATTGCAGGTACATTACATACTGCAAAATTTAAACTCAGCCTTTGCATTCCTATTGTCATTGTTTGTTTGTGTGCACATACTCCCAGAAAATACTGCGTTTTTCTGCTCAAATACACCGGGCAGAAATTGAGCTTGCCATATTTGGTGAATGAATCCGCCCACCCTAGCATACCGACGGAAATGCATTAAAAGGCCAGACGACTTTTACGATCACCGAACCGACGTTTAGCTTTGATTGCCGTAGTCGGCATGCGTTTTATTTTACTGCTGCAAGGTCTAGTTGATTGATTATCCCTTCCGCAGTTCTGTGGCCAAATGGCGACAAACTTTGTCTGAGCCAAACGAAAGCAGGCTCAGACAAAATTTACAAAATGCGCCAACTTCTTTAACTTATTGCAAATGTGAAGTTTCGGTCACCGGTTTAAGACTCAACTTTCCTTAGATACTTCTTGCTTGGGTTGGCGATGGTGTAGTACTACGTACTGCACTATGTATAGTATCTAGCAGTGTTGAAGTATTGGATTTCTCGAAATAAACATACGGTACTGGTTAACGAACTCAAGCAATACTCGACCGCACCATAGGTAATGAAGAATGACTATTGTACTGTACATGATTCTGGTATTCTGTGTGTATATTTGTGTTTTCTACGTGCGGTCTTCTCACCTTGTGTGTCCGTGTCCCTGTGCATTACTAGTAAAAGACTTTGCATTGGTGCCGAGACTCTCATCCACTGTCCATGATACCCAGTTCTGCACCTACAACTGTTTCTACAACTTCTCGCCGTCGCACCGAGCTTGAGCTCCTTCATTCTCATCAATCGCGCCTTGACCTCATCTATCATACATCTGCCGAATCGTTCACGATGTCTTCCCCTACCATCTCTCAAGATGATGAGACTCCTATTCAGCAACCTTCTTTGGCACAAGCCCTCCTACGGCAACAAGAGTTCTATCAACAACAACAACGAGAGCAGATGCAGCAGTTCATGATCGCTCACCAACAGCAGCAACAACAACAACAACAGCAGCAACAACAAATATTTCAACTCCTGACCAATCTTCAACAGCGCCCATCTACTACACACCCTCAACTTACCGTCAATCTACCTCGTCCAACTACATACCGTTTCAACCACACTTCCAACGACATCACATTCTCCAGATGGTCAGAAGAAATACATCATTTCATCGAGCAGTCCGGCCTCCAATGGTATAAAGTGGTCGAAGACGCTCTCGACCCAGAAGCGCGACAGCAATTCCACTCACTTCTACCGGACCAAACAACAACTCTGGAATCCGCCTTGGCTGCCTTGGAACCCTTGCTGCAACCCGAACAATCTCAAATCCAACTGGCCCTCGCGCTCCTACAACTCAAATACGACCCAGATGCCATCAAAACTACTCACCAGTTCAAAACGCAATTCGCGCGTATCGGCAGTGCAGATACTACTTTGGTCGCCATTTACCTAAACCTCCTCCCAAACTGGATCAAAAAACGAATGGTACATCACTTATCAGACGCGACGCAACCCCATGACATCAACTCTGTTACAACCGAAGCTATCAAATTATACCACACCGAAAAAACCGTCAACAACTCCATCGGCCAGCGTCCTAATCAGTCTTCACAAAACCCTACTCATCGTCCAGCGTTGGGATGCACTTACTGTCATCGAACCAACCACACACGTGCAAGCTGCTTCTTACTCAATGGTTCTGCTCCCATAGTCTCAAACAATGGTCCCTGCTACTGGCCGCGCGGTTGGTGTTGAACATTCTATCGAAGTAACTGTGTCTCCTATAAAACAGCGGCGGCGCAGGTTGTCTCCCGATCAACAAGAAGTGGAGGATAAAGAAGTGGATCAGATGTTGGAGGAAGGAATCACCCGCCCTTCTAAATCGCCTTGGGCAAGTCCTACTGTACTGGTTCGAAAGAAAGATGGCACGATTCGTTTCTGCATCGACTATCGGAAGCTAAACGCTATCACCATCAAGGACGCATATCCCACGCCAAATATAGACGATCTGCTGTCACTGGCCGGGAGAGCTAAATATATCACCCTTCTCGATGCTATCTCTGGCTATTGGCAGATTCCGATGGCTACAGATTCAATTCCCAAGACAGCATTTACTACGCGAAAAGGTCTGTTTGAATTTGTGGTCATGCCCTTTGGAGCGACAAATGCAATGGCAACGTTCCAGCGGTATACATCTTCGATTCTGGAGGGTCTGGATTTTGCTGAAGTTTATGTGGACGATATACTTGTGGCCAGCTCTACTTTTGAAGAGCATCTCCAACATCTTGAACTCGTTTTCCAGAGACTGTTGCATTTTCACCTTCGCCTAAAGCTACCGAAATGTCACTTCGCTCAATCCAAAATCACATACCTCGGTTTCGATTTGGAACATGGTTGTTTGCTTCCTACTGCTAAGCGAGTTTCAGCGATACAAGATTTTCCTATTCCATATGATCTGCGGTCACTGCAAAGTTTCATCGGGATTATAAACTACTGCCGGCGTTTCATCCCCAATTTGGCCACTATTGCCGAACCTCTCTATCATCTCACTCGCAAGAATGTGCCTTTCAACTGGTCTATGGATGTGAATATGGCATTTCAGACTCTCAAGGACCGCATCGCCCAATGTGTTGCTCTTCATTTTCCATTGACAAACAAAGATATCGATCGGGTGCAATTCCTGTTACAAACCGATGCCTCTTCCGTTGGCCTTGGTGCTGCACTCTATCAAATTCTTCCAGACAACTCGCATGTTCCACTTGCTTTCATCTCCAGGACGCTCAAGGGTCGTGAACGTCGACTTCCCACCATCTACAGAGAATTACAGGCTGTTGTTTGGTCATTGCATGAACTCGATTGTATCCTGAAAACATCAACTGCTCCTGTCATTGTGCAGACCGATCATAAGCCGCTCCTAGCAGCTCAAAAACTATGGAAGGAATCACCTCCCAACAATGAAGTCGCATTGATGATGGATAAGATCTCAAACATCGAAACCCACTGCGGTCTCATCTGGCGACACATTCAAGGCTCAACCAATACCTTGCCTGATGCCTTGTCCCGCATCCGTACCCTCCGTACTTTGCCAGTTCCCTCAATTTCAACTACCGATATCAAAATGGCCAGTTTGGAAGAAATGGATCAACTATCAGACTTGGGTTTACACAACTTCGATGGTTTATGGTATTTTGAGGATGTCGACCCAAATCGCCTCCGTCTATACATTCCCCAAAAGCTGGTTGGCACTCTTCTGGATGAAGAACATTCAGGGAAACAGGTGGTCATTTTGGGAAAGAAAAGCTACTCAGCACTCTACAGCTCAAATATTGGTGGCCGACTATGCGTCAAGATGTGGATCGCCATGTTAGCCGGTGCAGTGTCTGTCAGCGTTTCAATCCAGCTCAAGCCTCTCAATCAGCGCCAGGGTTTGTACAGGTTGATCGTCCATTCGACTGCTGCTCAATCGACATTGTTCAGTATCCCAAAAGCACTTCCGGACACGCCTATGTGCTGGTGATGATCGATTATTTTAGCAAATATCTATTCGCTTCCAAACTCAAACAATTATCATCTATCAAAATTTCGCAGAAGTTGGAAGAGTTCTTTCACATCGGCGTACCTAAAAATTGGTTACTGATAATGCAACATATTTCGTTTCCTCTTCTTTCAAACAATTCTGCAAGCAAAAAGGGATCGAGTTGGTTCATTCTGCTCCTTACCACCCGACTGGAAATAGCATGGTTGAGCGCGTTATCCGTACGCTCACTACCATCCTCGGCAAGAAAGTTGAAGACAACCCTCTGCTTTGGCCAAGCAAGTTACAAGAATCGGTGCGCACTTATCAACAATCGGTCCACTCGTCCACTGGTCTGCCACCACAGCAGCTTATCTTTCAATCCAACCAAGCCGTCCTTTCGTCTGTTCGTGATCGTCTCCTATCTCAGCAACTCCGGCGTCGGGATCAAAAGCTTCAGGAGTTCAGTCCAGACAACTTTACTATTGGTGATCTCGTTTTTGTCAAGAATCTTATGCGTCTTCAGCAAAAGGGCGGAAAGTTGAACCCTCTGTGGAAAGGCCCGTGCGAGGTCCTTGAAGTTACTCCATTCTCTATGATGGTGAGGGGCCCAGATGGTCGGTCAGAAAAGGTCTCTCTCGAATTTGTCAGAAAACCAAGGTCTAAAGCTACTAACCACGTCGCTTCTCAAGAGGGGGAGTAATGAAGAATGACTATTGTACTCAGTGGCGTATCCAGGATTTTGGAAAGGGGGGTGTAAAATTTTGAAAGTGCCTGGTTGGGCCAGGGTAAGAAAATTTAGCAAAATTAGCCTTCAAAAACGCGTTTAAAACGCATTCCGAGCTTAAAATTAACAGAAATTACAAGTTTTAGTAGTTTATAATGGCCTGGTTGGGCTTCTGCCCGACCAGGGCGAGAAAATTTTGAAAATTTGGCCTTCAAAAACGCATTTAGAAGGCATTCTGAGCACAAAATAGACAGTTTTAGTACATAATTCATTAGTTTCTTATATTTTTGACAGACTTACTCTTCCTACCTCCACCGCAAAGGGGGGGTGTACACACCCTACACCCCCCCCTGGATACGCCACTGATTGTACTGTACATGATTCTGGTATTCTGTGTGTATATTTGTGTTTTCTACGTGCGGTCTTCTCACCTTGTGTGTCCGTGTCCCTGTGCATTACTAGTAAAAGACTTTGCAGTACATACTGCACATACTAAGAATAGGTGTATCTAATTTGGGTCGGGACTCGGGAAACCGACGTTTTCCCTTCTCACTCTCTACTACGTTGACTTATAAAATGCTTTTTTTCACAGAAAAGTGTCTAAATTCAATGGCTATCTAACCAAAGCATTTTGTACAGATGTTTATGACGCGCGAGTAATGCGCATGTCTTTCATCTACGGTAGCGCGTTTTTGCGCAACTTCGTTTCGTTAGAATACAGTGATTTTCTTGCGGTATGAAAAGTGATAAAACGATAATTTTGACCAATTCAAGTCTTCCAACACCAAATTTTATTTAAGTACCTCTTGTTAAGAGCAATTCGAGAATGACGACTTCTTTAAAAAAAGACCTACTCTTTGCTACAATCTTTGTTAATCATTTGTCTAAATTCAAAAGCTATGGTATAAACTACTTCCTCTAGCCACTAAGCCAAACGGAGCAACGGATTTGCTTTCGTCGCTTTTACAATGCGAAAACTGAACCCAATTTCCGAAGTCACGTCTGCTCTTTTGAATCTAAGCCGTTTGTAAGTAATGTAAACAGTTCATGTTTTAACAAAAACTTATAAAAGTGATAAATAAGCATGTTTTACTGCTTACAATTCAATTCTATGCGACTTGGCATTTGCCATATCGTTGCGGACAGCTACATACTGAAAGAAGTTATGGTCGGGTGAGTGTTGACTAGTGGATAAACTTTTTTCAATACATACTGTAGGTCTCGAAAACATACAGAAGCTATTCGTCGTGAATAGTTTACGTACCAGCCATATTCGTTCGTTTATAAAGGAAACCGAAATTTCCTACAGTACGCAGACAGCCTTTTCACTCCATGTTTCATAGTCGAAATAAGGCCTCAGAGATTCCAAGTTATGAAAGGAAAGAGCTTGAATTTAGACAACTGCCACAAGCTCAAGCGCCAAGGTTATTAGCTTAGTTTTGGAGAAATCGATTTTTAGCGTGTTTTTTCTGCTGGTAGTGTGACACACTGAAAATTAGCTATTTTTAGGCACATAAAACAGTCAGGCACTTAACGCCGTTTATGGTACCGGCACCCACGGCCATGGGTAGGGTTACCATATATGGTGCTGGTACCATCTATGGTGTCGGTACCATAAACAGCGTTAAGTGCCTGACTGTAAGATGTAACGTAGAACGGAGAGACTTTGCAGAGAATAAGTAAAAGCCATCCCACTGTACAGTTCTGCAAAAATTCGGATCGATTCGATTTTTAGTAAATAACATCTAGCACGACCCAATTTCTTATAAGAAAGTAAAAGTAGCAAGATGCGCTTCCCGCTCTTATACAGGGTGTGCCAAAAAAACAACCCAGCAGATTTTTTGCTGCAGCAACCGCAAATCTCAGCCGATTTGAATGAGTCCTTTTTTAAATGAAAGATAAATAAATTATTGAAAGATTGATGTACCGTTTATTAAGATAGTCTGCTAAGTTCCTGAGATATTTGTTCTCAAAGTCAAAACAGAGATTTTGGCAATGAACAAGAGTGATAAAGAACAACCCAGCAGATTTTTTAGTTTTGCAACCATGAATCTCAACCGATTTGAATGAATCCTTTTTTAAATGAAAGATTGATAAATTCTTCAAAGATTGGTGCAATTTTTGTTGAGATTCACAGTTTAGTTCTTGAGACATTTGCCTTCTAAGTGGAAACAGATTTTGGCAAAGAACAAGAGCGATTCCGTTGCACTTCATAATAAAGCAGATTCCTACTGCTGGGGCTAATGATACTTTAGTATTGAAGTAAACCCAGTTTCTGTGTCATCAGTAAAGCCTCCAATAGCCCTTAGCAGTTGCAGGAATCCCTTTTATTACGAAGTGCAGAGAAATAAAAAAATCCCTCTTGTTCACTGCCAAAACCACTGTTTTGATTTTGAGAGCCAATCTTTGCCAATCACAAAAAATTGCACCAATCTTTGAAGAATTTATCAATCTTTCATTTAAAAAAGGATTCATTCAAATCGGTTGAGATTCATGGTTGCAAAACTAAAAAATCTGCTGGGTTGTTCTTTATCACTCTTGTTCATTGCCAAAATCTCTGTTTTGACTTTGAGAACAAATATCTCAGGAACTTAGCAGACTATCTTAATAAACGGTACATCAATCTTTCAATAATTTATTTATCTTTCATTTAAAAAAGGATTCGTTCAAATCGGTTTAGATTTGCGGTTGCTACAGCGAAAAATCTGCTGGGTTGTTTTTTTTGGCACACCCTGTACATTTATACGTGGCTACTGTTTCATAATATTTGAGCAATATTTCAGAAATGTATGTCATCACATTCCTGATGCTCTTGATCGTGCCAAGCGTAGTAAACATTGGTGACGGACACTTTGCTTCTTTATCAGCAAATTTCTTCGAGCCTCAGATTGGCAAAGGTATCTGCTTTCTTTAGAGAGTGAGGAAGATTAGACGTACTGTAATTTTGCATAGTTTCCGGTGGGTATTTTAGGTCAATTCTGGGCCTATCTGTCCAACATTCGACTAAAAATTAACCGGCTGCGGTCTAAAATGTCTCCGTTTAATAATAGAATATGGGAATGGAGGAGCTGACAAAAGAGAGAGAGAGAGTTAGAGAGTTGGAAAGCTTTGTTGCTTACTGACTGCTGTACCGTGTGCATGACACCTTTCAACAAGGCATAAACAGCTGATTGATACTGCGGAAATATTGTTGATAGACGGACGAACGAACAATAGAACAAATTTAGTCAGGAATACTACAGCAATAGTCGATAACAACAAAACAGTCACCAGAATTTAGAAATGAGATTCCATATGCGCAACACTCACTGTTGTAGTATACATTCAATCAATATGTACATACAACACATTTATATAATAAAATAATTGTTTAAGGCGTCCGCTCATCGATAAAATTATAATTTATAACGTGATACTGCTATAAAACTAAATACAGTGTTGGCCATTAAAGAAAATCGCCTGGCCTTTTTTCGAGTTTTCCGAATAATTTCATATGGCCGCCATTCCGTCAATTTCAGCCGAACGAAACTATTTTTTTCCAAATGTTTATTGTTTTTTTCAAGAAAAGCTTTTTAGCACGATTATTACCATTTGTCAATAGTTTGTTTTGGCGACGTCCTAGTCTGTTAGCTTTCTGTAGCTATGAGATATGCCCTATCTGAAGCGAACTACACCAATTTTCAGACGTAAAATGTGAAGATAAATATCTCACGAACCCTTCATCGGATCTGTCCGATTTGGTTAAGCTGCAAAATTTGGAAAAATCCGACGAAGGATTCGTGAGATATGTATGTTTAAAATTTGAGATCTGAAAATTCGTGGTAGTTCATTTCGGATAGAGCACAACTCATAGCCATAGAAGTCTAGCAGGCTAGAACGTGGCCAAAACAAACTGTAAACAAATAATAATAATAATCGTGCCGAAAAGCTTTCAATTCGGTTGAAAATTGACAGAATGGCGGCCATTTGAACATATTCGGAAAACTGGAAAAAAGAGCAGGCGGTCTTCTTTTATGGCCAATACTGTATTATCTTCGGTAGTCTAATAACAACACTTGCAACAAACTTGGCCGACCAAAACAATTAACGCAGCACTACGTTAACAACCGATACATACACTTTTTACGTAGTTTCCTTTTAAGGTATGGTTTTGGGCCGAAAAAAAGTAATATTACTACACTATATGAATCCGATAAAAGCTCGTGCTGGCACTGTTCTGTGGAGGCTTACCATTTAGATAGATCTGGTATGGGTGAGTTGGCAAACACAACCAGAAAACATGACAAAAACCTTGATATCATAGTGGAGGCATTTGGCTACCAAACACGGCACTTCTGACTCGAAGGAGGGTTCATTTTGCTGCCAACTGGACAGTTGAACGCATTGGCAAAGTCGTAGGAGTTGGAGAGCGGACCTTTCACCCTAGACCAGTAATTAGCGATAGATACAGTAGCCAGTGACACAAAAACAAGTACCGAATAGGTCCTGGGCAATGTTCAGAAGTCTTTAATTTGCGCACAGCTTCTTTATCGTTCATGGAACCACACCAGATCTGCAATAGGAAGGATAGCCACTTAACGGCTGAAGTCAGAGTATGACTCACTTGTGCATAGTTGAGGAAAAACAGCTGTTCGTGAGTTAAATCAATGCCAGGCAGTTCGGGTTCCGGAGGGTGATTTTTAGCCCATCGAGCATAAGCCTAAAAATAGAATACCCACTAACGTAAAGACAAAATTCAAAGAACAAAACTAATTACTTTATAAGCTTGCTTCAAACCGCCATTGTCAGCGATATTTTCTCCTTTAGTGTTTCGGCCGTTTATCTGGAGAGTAAAAGCTTACTGTACGCCGGTGGACCGTGTGGGCGAACTGTGTTACCCTCATTTCAACTTGCTCTAGCACATAGCTAGAGTACTGGTCTTCTATACACCGCGCTTTCTGCTCGAATCGAGCCACCGTAGCGTTGTCCCACCACAAGCGAATATTCCCGTATTTGTCGTAAAGCCGGCCTATTCACAGGTAGAGTAACGCCTTACACCGGCAAAAACAGACACACCTCGGTCGTCAAATCCATGCGTAATCTCGTGCCCGATCACTACACCGATTCCTCCAAAATTCATACTCCATGGAAAGTCTTCGTCGTAGAAAACGGGTTGCAGAATTCCGGCCGGGAAAACTATAAAGATCACAGGTAACCTTCTGTCCGTAGTGTACAGTATGTGTGGACGCTTACTGATTTCGTTTGTGTTCGGACTGTAGAAGGCGTTGACAACAGCTGCGCCGGCCACCCATCTGCAAATGTATGAAGGTAGATACGGTCACAGTGCAGTAAGAACACCTGCTCCGGTTAACCGGCGCACCAATCCGTTCCATGATGTCACGTTGGTACATTTCGTAAAATTGAAATTTGGTTTTGTAGTAATCTTTTTCAAAGATTTGGTAGCGCTCGTACATTTTGTCAATCTCTGCGGGATCATTCAGGAAATCAGGAAAACCAATCTTGCGGCTTATTGCTTTTATCTGAAATTATAGGGACAGATATCAAACTAAACAACACTACAGTAGTGCGATTTAAAGTTTTCTTACACATCCTACGTACAACACACGTACATTGTACATCTAACCGGCGCTGCCATTGCAAATAATGGCGAGGGGAGGGTTGTTCCCTATTGAAAGGCTCTGAACAGAGCACGGGATGTTCTGAACTGTCCGAAAGGACAATGGAACTAAAAAAACAAACAAAAAACACACGAATAAACAAACAAATAGGTCATTCACCAAAGAGAGGGAGGGGTTGGGGGTCTGAGCCAAAATTCCGGGGGAAGTGGGGGCAGGGTTGTATATTTTTCCGAAAAAACCTCGGCCTGTTTCTTTCCAGTTTTTTCCAGTTTTTTTCCGGTTTTTTCCGAAATCGCGGAAAAAACTCCAGCTCAAGTTCTGGGTACCCTAGCCTGGTTTTATGATTCCTAACGCTTTCTAGCGCCTTCCTGAGTCTTTTCAGAACAGAAATACCCGTCTTACATGGATATAAATCACGAAACAGGCATGAAACAGTCCCTGACAGGCTCCATCAATAAATGCTATATGCAAATTTTCTTACAGCAGTTTTGCCTTTTTGTTTTAGATTGCCAATTTTGGCATTTTCTGTTGTTTTTTCTAATAGTTTTGAGCCAGTCTAGCCTATTATACATCTCAAAAGTCTATTTTTTAACTGAAAAATGACATAAATTAGGTATTTTTAGCTTGAGTTTTTTTCCGCGATTTATGTTTTTTTCCGACCCTTAGGAAAAAAACCGGGTTTTTTCGGAAAAAAACACACCTCACAACCCTGAGTAGGGGCAGACTGCTAAAAACAGTTTAAAAACGCTAATCTTGTCTCAAATACAGCTGAAAATCGCTCCTTTACAGGCAACTGTTAGCAATTTTCACGTCTGTAATTGTAAAAAATTGCTAAAAATAGGCCCAAGTACCTAAAATCAGAGGAAGGCGGCGGGCGGAAATCGTTTTGGGGCGGCAATAGTCGCAGATGCCTGGCACATGATTATAATTTGAAAGGAGCTCACTTTTTCCACGGCCACCTCTCTAGTGCCTGAGCTAAGCCAGTCCTCAGTTTCAAGTAGTTCTTGGAAGGATTGCATGATCTGGTCGATCATCTCCTCCACGTGCTGTTTGGCCTTCTCGTTGAAGTGTTGGTGCACGTAGAGACGACTAGTGGCCATCGCCATTAGACCGTTTATGCGCGTCACACAACCGTGCCACCGCAATTTCGGTACCGACATCACTGCAATGCCGCACTGTGACTGTGCAAAGCGCATTGATGGTGTCTTACAGTTAAGAGTGCGATAGAACTTGAAGATGGACAGAGCGTAGGGGTCTGGCAAGTCCCGAAGCATGCTCTTGAAAAACCAACACCAGGCCAAGTAATTGATAACTACCCTTCAAATCGGCTGCATACGTAAATCGTCATCTACGTACTCATACCTTTTGTCGTTGGCCGGAAAGATGGGAATAAATGCGTCGAGAAACAGTTTTCCGTAGACCACCACAGTCATGTCGTCGGTGAAGACCGGCGGCTTTCCGGACACCTTCAGTGGCGTGTCACGGTAGATTTCGTCCAGAAACTCCGCCCAGTTCCAGTCTGGGTATCGCGTTTTCAAGTCACCAAGCGTCATTTTGTTGTAGAGCTTGTTGATGTCATGTCGTTCTTCCTCTGACTGCGTGCACTAAAGAAAAACTCGAAACTGCACAGGCCCTTCTCTAAGGCGAGTTAAGAGCCGGTTTTTCTATTCATCGACTTTTGTTTCTTAACCTCCGGACAAATCTCAAATTTTTGTCTCCGATTCGGCTAAAATTTTGCATTTTAGTTCAATTTGACCTAATTTACAAAATCTGAGGTTCGGTCGGTCGAAAAATTGAGTTTGTCAAAAACGGCAGGGGACAGTGATGGAAGGTCTTTTAATCGGAGACAAAAAATTGAGATCTGTCCGGGAAGAATCGTTACTTAGAAAAAACCGGCTCTAAATGCAAAGTTACGTACGTACTATATACTATTTGTCAAAAGGAGGGAATTTAATTTCAGCTTTAGTTTGAGCTGACCGATCTTTTAGCGCTCGATCTCATTAGCGATTTAGCGCGATTTTCTCTTGTTTTTCAGTTTTTTAACGGTTGTTTTGTGGATTTTGTCTCAAATTCGGAACGGAAAGTGCATGCTAAGTTTACTACAAAGCTCGGCTCTCCAGTAACCATTATTTAAAATCTGAATGCCATACTTTGAAGAAAAGGCATAAGAGAAACCCACCTCTAAAGCATTTTCAAAGGGGCTCCACTTCAGTCGAGAGAATGCATGGAACTGGCCCTAGCAATCAGCTAAGTTAATTTGTTACTGGAGGCACGCCCAGTTTTTGTTAAACTTAACACACACTTCCCATATCGAATTTGAGGTAAAAAACAAAACGGTGTTACGGGCTGATGTGCACAGTACAGCACGACCTTTGGTTGAAGATAAATTTGGAATAATGCAGTCTGACACAAGCGACCTTTTTAACTCCTTTGACTTCTGTTTGTTTGCTTACATTTGCAAGTCTGGTCTCAAATGCCAGCAGTCGGATAGATTCTTGTTCGGCCAATTCTCTGTTGCCTCCTAACAGGACCAGAATCTCTTCGATTAGTTTGTGATAGGCCGTTCGTTCTTCCTGCGTCTGCGATAGGGTGTAAAAATCTTTGGCAAAAAGGTTCAGTTGTGGCTGATCAATCTAAAGTACAGGACCTTGTTTACATCAGATATCCTGCATACAGCCAACTCAAGCCAAAAACCACGTACAAGGTAATACGTGGGCATTTAGTACTTACGTACATGTAAGTTTTTCATAATGCCAATGTGCATACAGACCTGTGTTCCTTAATTTCCTGATTCTCCGTTAATTAGCTTGAGGGAAAGTGGTGACCAAACTTGTGTTATAACTGTACGTACCAGCAAAATATGCCGCGATGAATTTTTGTCATCTGGTTGTACAGTGCATTTGAGCAAATAATCGGCTCTGAATTTGGCTACCATCTGACCATAAATTTTCTCGATGCTTATTGTCTGTTTCCAAGTGTGACCGTACAGAGACGGCCAACCTCCGAAGTTGCGGACAGCATCCTCAAACACTTTGCGCCATGTTGAGCTAATAGCCGCTGAAACACGTTTGTGCAAAAAAAACGAAAAATTAAAAACACTAACAGTCTTTTCTTAATCTCGTACGTATTACTGACAGACGTAAAAGCGCATACGTACGTACTTTCGTTAAGACAGAGACTGTAAAATTTTTTAGCCTTGTGAACAGCGTCTCCATCTTCAGGTTTGTGGCGCTCTTGCAGCAACTCTGCAAGAAAAGCAACGGTTGGCACATTCGGAGGCCGAGACAATCAATCAATCGCACTGTGCAAAGCCGCCTCTAAATCCCTGCTGAGGTTCTCGAAATTAGACACCGACGATGAGTCGTCCGGAATGGGATGAGTGCGGATCCAATTCCCACATGCGTACGCGTAGAAATCTTGGCACGGATCCACCGACGCGTCCATTGACGACAGAATTGTTGCTGCTAAAACATTCTCACTACCAAGTCACGAGAACAAAAATCCATTTTAATATTCGATCACCTCATTGGACTAAATGGTGATGATTGTAAGATAGAAAAAGAAAAGCATTTACCAGTGCGAATGCATCCTTCGGTCATGCAAACTTCTTGTTTGTGCTTGGTGAGGTGAAATATGAAAGCGGACAGCAGAAGGGCGCAGGTAATGAAGAGTAGAATGCACAAGAGAGCAAGGCACATAACACATCGGTCGCGTCTCTGCGACCTCGACCCAACGGCAGCTGGCCGGTGGTCGGTGAGCGGCTCACCGTTTTCGGCAATTTCTTGCCTAGAATAGAGCGCCATATCGGCGATGCTACAGAAAAGCTGAGCTTGGCTGAAACTCAGCAACGCAGGTTTTACTATCGGTCATTTTGATATGGATTTCGATTTTAGCTCCAGCCGACAGGTATAAATAGTGGTCCGGTGTTAACAGCTCATATCAAAATTGGTCCCTCGGGCTCTAAGTTAATCTCATTACGCCGAGCCCGTTATTGCCAGCGGCAGCGGTAATTCGGCGCTGCGGCCAACCGGTGTTAAAAGCGCGCACGCCCTATGTTCGCTTTGAGAGCCAAACTCAGGTAATATGCAGCCAAAAAACACTGTCGCTAGCAGCACTGACACCGGCAAAATCAACAAGTTGCTTACCTCGAATAAGGGCCGCGCAACGATTTTTCGGCCATTGGCACTAAGTGGCTGAAGTAATACTCAAATCATTCATTGCCTGAAACTGTGCCAAACTAAGTGAAAGACAGATACTTTTAGTTGTACGACGGTCGGTCTGTCTGTCTGGGGTTAAGTCAAAGTGTAGGAAGAATTTGATGGCACGCGTCGAGCCCCCGAAAAGCTCTCATGGGAGTCACTCGCCGAAAACAAGGGCGCCGCCAATAAACCAGCGATCAATACCGTAATTGACTCCACAAACCTCTGTTGCAAGGCAAAAATGTCGCGGAAACGATCGCTAATGATGCAGCCACTGTCTGGCTGCTGCTCGCACTTTTTCATGATACTAATCTGATATCAGATTTGCAGTAATTACTGCTGCCTCGCAGTCGGGGGACTTAGTTGTTAGCAAGCTTCCAGCGAAAGCTCCATGTCTAAAGTTGATCATTACACAAGAATCTGATACGACTCAGTCGGCACTGCGCGTTCTACAACTTAGAAAAGCTACCGTAGTAGTAGGCAGGATGATGGTATGTATGTAGGTAAAGCAGATAAGCAGAGGCAGAGCGAGAACTACTCAGCCTCACTACGCCAACGAGCCAATTTACAACGATGCAGTGCAGCAAGTGACACAACCGATTGGCGTAGCATTTACGTAGGAGTGCAAAAAGTCTCACTATCAACAGGCACAACAAGCGACTGCACTCTGCCTGCATCCAGGTGTTCGGGCGCACTGCCCGGCGGGTGGCATTATTTATTAGCTTTCCGAACGACCTACAACCGGCGCACAAAAACTGCAACTTGCTGGCGCTCTCTGATCGTGCTCCGAGGAAGCGGCAGAAAAAACGCTTGTAAGACGATACCTGGAGAAGGCGAAGGGGCGAGAAAAAGAGGGCAGCGAACAAATTGAGCGAGCCTAATCGACTTAGACGTATGACAGTGACTGACAGTCGGGCACAACTGCTTATCAAAGCCACAAGTAGCCTCCAATTTGAAACCGAGCCGGCGGCAAAGATTAATGGGGCCCAGGGCACGGCCCGTCCTCACACATAACTGCGAACTCACGGCTCATCTAAACTTTAAAATCTCGGCCCAGCGTGCGCGCGCCTGCCTCCGTGGCCTGGACGGGTTCATTTTTTCCGTCCGAAATTGGCGCCAACTGACATTGACGTGTCTCAGGTGCTGGCGGTAGAGCTTCAAATCGGTGCCGGCCTATCGACCGGGCCCCTCCCCGCTTGAAGTCTGGCAACAAGAGGCTGTTGTCTTAACAAAATATTGCGTCACCGACGCGAATAAATTGTTTATCTAGCATTTGCTCCACTTTACACCGTATCACTCATCACTGGGGGTCGGCGCACTTCCTCGCCGCTGCGTCTGCAGGATCTGGGAGACCAGTGAGCGAAGCAACTCTTTATTCTGCCTCTTCAGAGAGTCGACTCGTTCTATCTGCAGCTCCGTACACGCGCGCTCCAGCTGGTCGCAGACGAAACTCAGTCGGTCGGCCGTCCAACGAATGGCCGCCTTGGCCGTTCGATCCTCGCTCCGCCACCAGCACAGCCAGACGTAGGCAGACTCCAGCAGCGAATGCACCTACAGTAAAGACGGCAACTTGGACAGACACACACCACCCTCAGCCACCGACTTGCACGTAGAGCTCGACGATCTCTTTGGCGTCCGTACGTCGTTGGCTGAGCAGAGCGGCCAGCTTGTCTCGTCTACCGATGGCTTCAGAATGTGCCATCGCCCCTGCGTACTTGTCGCGCGGCGGCTCTTGTGCTTCAATCTCGCGCTTTACGTCGCCAGCTCGACGAACGAACTTGATGTTCTACAATGGGTACAACTCTGATTAATTAGCCATGTAAGCCAGTCTGAAAACTCAGCCACTTATGCCATATGCTAGGGAGCACCATCATACACGGTATCGATACTGAGGTACTACGGCCATCCGGTACCACTACGTAAGTTGAAGCAAATTGCATGGTTGCTCCGTTAAGTGCCTGACTGTAGTGCAACTGCGCCACTCATGTAACAGGTGATCCGCCGAAGGGGGAGGGGCGTTGGGGGTCTGGGGCCCGATTAATAAACATAGAACTAGCACGTGCTACCCGTAGCACGAATTCAATAGAACGATCCCCGAGGAACCCTAAGATCATGAAAATGATCATTAATAAGACTCACCGTGTGCTAAGCCTAAGACTAACACGTGCTAAGGGTCTCTCGATCGTTCTATTGAGCTCGTGCTAGCGGTAGCACATGCTAGTTCTATCTTTACTAATCTGGCCCCGGTACCCAAATTCTAGGGGAAGGGGCTGGGTACTAAAGAACTCTCAACAAAATCGCTATTTTGGGCTAAAAATTGCAAAAATCGCAAATTTGGGCTGTACTGTATTACAGGCAATTTTAGTGCCTAAAATCCTAAAAAAATTGCAAAAAATTGCTCAAAAAATTACTTGTCAGAAAAATTTCTGTGGGGGCAGAAAAATGGCCTCGTGGGGAGGTCTGGCCTAAGTCGGGTGGAGGCAGACCGTCAAGGACCCCTTGTTACATGTCAGCCGACTTACCGTGGCTCCTTGCGTGGAATAATAGTTGCAGTGATAATGCTCACTGGAGGACCATGTCTGTAGACAACTCCAACAAAATTCGGCTCCACAACGACAACGAATGTGGTTGCATCCGTACTGTCGTTCCATGATGGCCTTGCAACGCGGACACCGCTTCACTTGAACCAGCAGATCTGCGGCTTGGGGTTCAGGTCGTGGCTTATTTTGGGCCATCCTTCGCTCAAGATTTTTCTCTACAAAGTATGGATGTACTGTACGTACATGTACATGCGTGCAAAAATTTGCATCTCTTCTACCGCTCTCATTTTTCTTTATAACTTGCTCCAAATGCTCTGAATAGGTGAGAGCGTGGTGGCAAGCGGCGGGCCAATGCGGAGCTTCGGAGCACTGAGAACACCACATCTGACCACACTGACACACCAATACGTCCAGTTCTGCAAATGACGAGTGACCAGACTGTTAATTCAAACCTACCAATACCGTTAGCTCCGCGAAGTCTTATTATGCGTCCACATCGCTGGTTGGGACACCACACCCAGTTGGTTGCGTTTTGTAGTAAGTGACGCTCGCTCAGCAAATTTGCATACACCTTGCAACGACTCAGAGGAAGTAAAGTAGTGAGAATGTCGTGATCGACGATACAGTCGCATTCAGAGTCCTAGACAGAAGTCTTACTTACTGTACGTACAGTAGTTGAAATTCTGGCAATGTCTGCAATGTGCAAGAGCCAAAAGACAAAAGCTGAATGCGTCAGTAACACACTAGATAACGTAGTTTCAGATATCAAATCTTGAAAAAAACCGGCTAAAATGAACTTACCGGACATTTTATAGGCACAAGAGCACTTTGGAGTTGCTGGATGCAGTGTTGTTGCCAGCACTGTATGCAGAACCAATGCAGACATTCTGCCAAACACATTCCCCGTTCATTGATGGGCCAGGCGAAGCAAACGCCGCAGAAATTGTCTCCCGTCTCCAGATACCACTGGTAGCGTGCCGACGCGGTAGTCTGACGTTGCAACTGAATGCAAAGCTGCTATGGTACACAGGTTTACACCCAGTTTTGACTTTCCCCCATTTCCGATGTCCCCAGTTCCGCTTTTCCCCCATTTCCGACTTCCTTGTAAAATAACGTAAAATGTAGCTCTAAACGTATACAGTCATGTCTCGTTAATCCGGACAAGTTGGGACCGGCCAATTTTGTCCGGATTAGCGAATTTCCGGATTAACGAATCGAACCTAAAACACTGTTTTTCAGATCAAAAGCCTAAATGACAGCTTTTTGTTAGTCGCATATCGGATTCTGCAGCTGTACCTCCTAATAAAAAACCCAAAAACTTATTTCAGCGGATTACAGCTCCCAAAAAGGCAAAAAAATAATCAGATTCTGACTCAACGAAAAGCATTATTCAATTGAAAATTCACACCTGAATTGAAAAATTGCGCATGAATTTTGTCCTAATTAACCAAATCCGGATTAACGAATCACTTTACCATACAAATTTCGAAGTTGGGACCCCAAATCTTCTGTCCGGATTGACGAATCCGGATCCGGATTAACGAGTCATATAACATGGGGGAAAATTGGGACCTGGCCTAATCTTGTCCGGAAGGCGAATATCCGGATTAACGAGGTCCGGATTAACGAGACATGACTGTATTATTATCCTAGCTATCCAGCTATCTATCTGTACTATCCAACCGCTTCTAGAGTATTTTGAACGACAATGGTTAAATAGAACTGATTTGGCTCTGTGGATTTAGTTTCAGGTTAATGTGCACCGGGTAAAGAGCAAACACTTAAAACTTGTTTAGGTTCAATGCAGGTCGAATAATAACTTTGAAGACTGGCACTCAGAGTTCAAGAAGCGGCTAAACAGCCATCTCCAAGTTTCATCCGTTTTATAGACGCGCTTTGTTCTGAACAGACTCCAACCGAGACAGTGCTCCATCAAATCGGCGTAGGTCAACAGATAATCAGGCAGAACAAGTTGTATTCTGAGATCAACAAAAGAATCGCCAATCTAACGGCTGTTTACATGCAAAACCGCAACGGTTTAAACATTGAGGCCGAGAGCCCCAGGGCCCTAGAACCCCCAAAGCGGTCTGTTGCAGCGATTCCATCTACGAAAGAGCATTTTTTGTACGAAAGTCGGAACTGGGGTGACGCCGGTACACAATACGAAAAGAATTGCACAAAGCACCTTTCGCGCCATTTTCGACTCCTGCAGCGTTGCCGCTGGCACATCTGAGCTCTCAATGGCATCCATTTTTGGTCGCACGTGAGCAGGAAACGCCTCCAAAAAGGGATGTTGAGCACTGCTCGACTCTCGTTGGTCGTCCGCTTCGTTGACATAGACAAATCTGAAGACCTTTCATGGCAATGCATCCATTCGGAAATTTGGACATACGGCATCGGCTCCGGTTAGAATGCAGATCGGTTACAGTCAAAGTCACTCTATTATTACCTAAAGCCTCGATCGACCGAGACCATTGACTGGTGCCCTGCACAGATACCTCTCCCGAAGTAGAACACTGCCTGAGTGTTCCATGTACGGTGGGTCGTTTCAAAACTTTTCTCCAATTTCTAATATTTAGTAAGCGTTTTAAGAGTCG
>JASANB010007946.1:0-59203 GCA_030248155.1 Sabatieria punctata
TCTGTCTG
This sequence comes from Sabatieria punctata, assembly GCA_030248155.1. Lineage (NCBI taxonomy): Eukaryota > Metazoa > Nematoda > Chromadorea > Araeolaimida > Comesomatidae > Sabatieria > Sabatieria punctata. The sequence goes on from JASANB010007946.1 coordinate 9, forward strand.
TCTGTGTCTGTCTGTGTCTGTCTGTGTGTGTCTGTGTGTCTGTCTCTGTCTGTCTGTCTGTCTGTCTCTGTCTGTCTGTCTGTCTCTGTCTGTCTGTCTCTGTCTGTCTGTCTGTCTGTCTGTCTGTCTGTCTGTCTGTCTGTCTGTCTGTCTGTCTCTGTCTGTCTCTGTCTGTCTGTCTCTGTCTGTCTGTCTCTGTCTGTCTCTGTCTGTCTGTCTGTCTGTCTGTCTGTCTGTCTGTCTGTCTGTCTGTCTGTCTGTCTGTCTGTCTGTCTGTCTGTCTGTCTGTCTGTCTGTCTCTGTCTGTCTCTGTCTGTCTGTCTCTGTCTGTCTCTGTCTGTCTCTGTCTCTGTCTGTCTCTGTCTGTCTGTCTCTGTCTGTCTGTCTCTGTCTGTCTCTGTCTGTCTGTCTGTCTGTCTGTCTGTCTGTCTGTCTGTCTGTCTGTCTGTCTGTCTGTCTGTCTGTCTGTCTGTCTGTCTGTCTGTCTCTGTCTGTCTGTCTGTCTCTGTCTGTCTGTCCAGTCAGTCCAGTCAGTCAAGAAGACAATAATCTGTTTCAGAAAGTGACCACAGATGCGGAGCGCGAGAAAATCACGGCCAAACTGAAAGAGGCGCGAGATTGGATGGAGGATGAGGCCGACATAAACACAAAGACGTCGGAATTCGAGAGCAGACTGAAAGTGCTCAAGGACGAGACTGGCGAAATGTTCTACAAGTTTGAACAGAAGAAGGTGCTCTATGCTCGTACTACTGGCTGTCCCATGCTAAGTGTCAAACGTTTGATCGTAGCGGTGCGTGACTATGTGAACGGAATTCAACCAAATTTGACGCAAATATAGTGTCAACAGTAACTTAGATTCCTGGCAATTATCAGCTATGTATGTTGGTTGCTTAAAAGGTCAGTTTCACTTAGCTGAAGATATTCTGTGCCATTTCCCTGTTTTCAAGCCGTTACTGGATATTTGCAATTGCCAGCGAGCTCAGCGAAAGTGATAGGACTGACGGGAAGGGCTAAAAGCCTCAAAGCATACATGTAACAGGGGTCTGCCCCCCACCCGACTTAGGCCAGGCCGCCAGACCCCCAACCCCTCCCCTCCGGCCGATGACTTGTTACATGTATGCCTCAAAGCGAGTGATTTTGAGTTCTGTAAACAGTAGGGCAGTCGCCTAAAAAGGTCGACTAGCACGTGCCACAGTTTCTCAATCCTGACTGAAAGCTGCTGCTTCATGACCCATGCATGTAGTTGGGACGAATAGGGGGCTATTTCCCCAGGCCCGATTTTAAATGAAAACTCCCCCTAGCCGGATTCTGGGGGTTGAAACCCTATTTTGGGTTTCTAAACTGCAAACAGGGTTCTAGAAGCCCTGATTAGGGTTTCAGAGAGCATAAACAGGATTTTGAACCCTAATTTAGGTGTCTGAAGCCCTAAATACGGTTCGGTAACCCTAATTTGGGTTTCAGAGAGCCTAAAGAGCGTTTCGGAGCCCAAATTCGGGTTTCGAAATCTCTAATAAGGCTCCAGAAATGAATTTTAAATGAGTTATATCGAATTTAATAGGGTGTTTTGCACGGTTCAAAGTCAAAATATGGTTTTAAGCGGCATTTTTGCAGTTCAGACAGGATTGTAAACCGATTTTTAGTCCTCAAAACCCAGTTTTGAGCCTAAAATGGTCGCTGAAACCCACTTTTGGACACCAAAAAGGTCTCTGAAACCCCTTAGGGCGTAGTACTGAAATCCTATTTTGGATCAGAAAAATTCCCCCGGCCAAGAACACAGCTATTACAAGTATTAAACAAAGTGATCGATCGTCTCTTGGAATTTGTCAGTGTTTTTTGGAACAGAAACATCACAACGGTCAGTTTTCTCTCAGTTGGAATCCTCTGGTCTGATCAGCTTAATCGGTGGGCCACTCTGAAATCACAGATTTCACGTTTTATTGAACAAACGCTGTGTCTTTCAAAGGATATTGCCCGAAATTGGCAGGCACCTAAGTTACCCTTGGTACTATATTTGTGTGAAATTTGGTTCAATTCCGTTCACACGGTCACGCGCCGCTAACGATCAAACATGGAATACTTAGTGTTGGACACCCTGTATGTATAACAGTCTTGCAATTAACGCCGTTTATGGTACCGGCACCATTATTATGGTACCCCTACTCTGGTACGAAATTTGAATGAACTGGTACCATAATGGTATAGTACCATAGTACCAGTAGTGTTGTTAGGCTCTTTTTTCTTTAAAAAAAAGGCTTTTTTTTAAAAAAAAAGCTTTTTTTTTGAAGGCCCATTTTTTATTTTATTCACAGAATGGAAATTTTGGGGGAAAATCGCTGAATTTAGCCTCAGATATACATTAGAAGTGCAGTTCTATCAATTTCTTGCCTATTCTAAGCATAAAAATAGGTTTTAAAGGGGAGCAGCCACTCTGTGAGCAATGCTGCAGGTAGAATATCGACTCTCAGGCTGTAACACTATGTTTGAACTAAAGTATCAGCTTTTGCATTTAAAGTTGCTTCTGATGCATCCTTGCATCTCCTACAAGCTATATTTCATGCTAGGAAAAAATTTTGAAAAAAAAAATTTCGAAATGAAAAATTTTCATAAAAAAAGCTTATTTTTTGGCTTTCAAAAAAAATTTTTTTTTTACAACTCTAAGTACCAGTACAGTTACCAATTCGAAAGTAGGGGTACCATAATATATAGGGTGCGTCAAAAAAAAAAAACAACCCAGCAGATTTTTTGCTGTGGCAACCGCAAATCTCAACCGATTTGAATGAATCCTGCTTTAAATGAAAGATAAATAAATTCTTGAACGACTGGTGTAGCTTTTATTAAGATGCTTTGCTTAGTTCCTGAGATAATTGCTTTCAAAATCAAAACAGAGATTTTGGCAGTGCACAACAGAGATTAAAACAACCCAGCAGATTTTTTACTGTAGCAGCCGCAAATCTCAACCGATTTCAGTGAGTCCTATTTTATATGAAAGATAAATTAATTCTTGAAAGTTTGGTGAAGCTTTTATTAAGATATGATGCTTGGTTCCTGAGATATTTGCACTCAAAGTCTAAACAGATTTTGGCTATGAACAAGAGCGATTTTTATTATTCTGTTGCACTTCATAATAAAACCGATTCCTACTGCTCAGGGCTAACGTAACGAGGTTTTTCTGGTGCCGCACATGCTTGGTTACTTCATTTGTAAAAGTCTTGTTGCCCCTCAGCAGTAGGAATCCGTTTTGTTGTGAAGTGCAACGGAATCGCTCTTGTTCACTGCCAAAATCTCTGTTTTGAGTTTGAAGGAAAATATCTCAGGAACTAAGCATCGTATCTTAATAGGGCCTTCACCAGTCTTTCAAGAATTTATTTGTCTTTCATTTAAAGCAGGATTCAATCAAATCGGTTGAGATTTGCGGTTGCTACAGCAAAAACTCTGCTGGGTTGTTTTTTTTTGACACACCCTGTATATATACCATGGTACCATCACAGTGGCCGAACGTGACGGCACCATATATGGTGCCAGTACCGTAAACGGCGTTGAATGCCGGACTGTATTAATCGATCGATAAATCTATGTTAATGCTGCGATGCTGGTTGTAGGAACGCGCTAGCGCCGTCAACGCGCTCAACCAGATGCTCAATCACTCTACCATTTTCCTGGCCGGTGTAAAAAATCTGACCGACGATCTGCAGATCTTCACCAGTACCGAGATCGAAACGCTGGAGAAGCTGGTCAACGACACCGATGTATGCTAATTTTTGACAGATTGCTTCAATTTTTGCATAAGCACCAGCGACTTGGCTTTCAGAAGTGGTGGAGAGGGAAGCTGGCAGAGCAGGCGAAATTGGCTGATACTGAGAGACCAGCCATCACTCTGATGAATGTTGCCGAGAAGGTACAGTTGTTACACGTATGGTGCACGGAAATTCCAATTTCTTTGCAATCCAAAGAGCATGGCTTTGAAATTGTCAGGGTATGATCGGTGTTGCGATTGGGTAGAACATACTGATCGGACAGTTCTGTAACTCAATGGTCACTAAAATTGCTGGAATTTCAAAAAACATGTTAAATGTGACTCTTTTCTCTGTAAAATCAATAAAATTACGATTCCGAAGAAAGCACTGCAGCAATCGTTTCTATGATGTGGAACAGTGTTTACATATCAGGTTAATTCATTTGTCGAACTTTCTGCTAAAATCTGTGTTGACTAACGATTGATTCAGTGCGTTGGTTGTATGAAGTGCCGAATTTCTAACTATGGGAGTTTTTGAAATTCCGCAATTTTAGTGCCCTTTGAGCTACAGGACTGTCGGATCAGTATGTTCTACCCAATGGCAACACCAATCATTACTGACAATTTCAACGACTCTTAGGATTACTTGAGAAATTGGAATTTCCGTCGACCAGCCTCATTCTTAGTATTTGGGTAGTAAAACCGCGCCGGACTGTTTTGCATCAAAGTATGATTAGACAGTATGTATAGTCAGTTGGTTTGTTAAATTTTTGCTCAAAATTCGAGCCAAATAGATAAACAACTGATTGAAGGTAAAAAAAGAGAAGGGACTTTTTTAAATCCATATGCTGTTATTGGTCTGTTTAAATTTACTGCAACACGACAGGACCATACATACTACGCGTGGTACTTTTCAATATGGGGCCGCTGAGTTATTTGTTTGTTGCAGATAGCAGCGCTAGATCGGGAGATAAAGTACCTTCTAAACAAGGCCAAGCGTACGCCTCCTCCGAAGCCGAAAAACGAGACAAAAACGGAGGAACAGAAGAGCGAAGAAGCAGAAACAACGTCGACGTCAACTGAGCAACCGACTGTCGAACCAGAACAAGCGACCACGCCGGACGATGCCGAAACTGCCGGACAAGAAGAAGAAGCGGGTGCAACAACAGATGCGGACGAACACGGCGGGGAACTGTGAGAGTGACTACGATAGGAACTGAGCTCTTGAGTCAAATTTTGTGCTTCTTCGCTAGTAACCTACTGTTCTAACAAACAAAGGGCACAATCATGCATGATTAGGGATGCAACAGCTAGTAAAATACCGCATATTACCGAATAGTGATTAAAATTAGATTTCTGACGCAAAAACTAGCGTTTTTCAACCTTTGTTGCCATAGAGTGTTAGTGAGGTCGAATTTAGCAGGTTTAAACTATATTCACATAAGCAAATTTCAACTCAAAAAGTTTTCAATTCCTCTATAATCTAATCAAATGTGGTCGAAAATGTTATTTCGCAAAATTTTGTCCTTTTTGACAATCTTTCAGTTGAAATTGAGCAAAATTATGCTGTACTGCATCCCTATGCATGGTGATGGTGAATTTCAGAGAAGCCTGGTCCGATTGATTTTTGTGTTCGCGTGTTTTGGCTATGTCTCTCGAAACCGATGTTAATTATTATTTTATAATATAATTTGGTTGTTTTGTTTTTACGTTGTTGTTCTTGTTGTTCTTGTTTTTGTGCATAGTGAGTGAGATGCGGTTGAGTTTTGCTCGCCGAAACTACTGTGATTCCGTTTTTACTAGCGGCACATCTTTTGCTGCGCCTCCTGACTGTTTGTGTGAATGAATGTGTTTTCTTGAGCTGACATTCCAGAGTAAATGTGGAAGCGCTGTTTCTATCGCATGCTACACGTGTCCCAAAACAATGACAACATTTCTTTTTGCTGCCATTTTCGCAAATTTTGACCAAATTGTCTGAAATTTGAAACATAAATGCCAAAATAGTGAGAATTTTATATGTTGAAGTTTGGTGCATCAGGATCGACCCAATTCTGAGAAATTCAACAGTATATGAAATTGAGAAATTTCAATTTAATGTAGAGACGGCATCAAAAAACGGAAACTTTTCTGTTTGCTGTATCTTCCTTTATTTTTGTCGGAATTGGATGAAATTTTGAATATATGCGCGGAGGATCGGGTCGGTTGCAGCAGTGTATTGACTCAAACGAAGGTCATCTGGATGGTGTTCTTATTCCTTAGTTCTCAGAGGTTTCACGTTCTTCATTTTGCTGCAGTAAAAACGCTGATTTTCTTTAGTTTCCAGGTACTAGCGATGTGGACTGATTAATGCCAGAACTTTTTACCTACAAAACATCAAATGTAGAAATGCAGAAAAATTGGCCGATTTAGTTCTGCAACAATCTATCTAAAATACAAAGGTCCTGCAAAATCGAATCGATCATTTTAGAACGCTTTCTTGAGTTCTAAAAAATACAAAAACTATTAGCTTGACTTGACTTACTGTATTAAAAATACCGTATACCGGTCCCATCGCTACATAGTTAGTAGGAACTATGTTTTTTAAATTGCAACGTTCATTACTTTTGGGAACTGTGATACTACTGCACCAGCCATCACTACTGTTGGTGTAGTAAAGCATTTGAATGACGTAGCACCGACGTCATCCACCAGTCTGCGTGAGGACCGGTAGAACAGCTGTTTCAGTGGCAGAGCGAAAGGATTTGACAAAGTAAAGAAGTTGAGATCATACTTCACAGGATCATTTCTGTAGTGTGTTTCTCATAACCCTCTTCTAAAATTGCGGCAACCTGCAGCCGTGATGATGAGAGGTGGCACCGTCTTCTGAGCGTGAAGTTGGAGTGACCAGTGGTCAGACTACGATCATTGATCGCTCTTTGAGGATCGCGCTCTTGGGACCCCGAGAGTAGGGAGACGGTGCTTTCTGAACGGTTGGTTAGCCCAATTTTATTAGAAAACCATGTTGACTTGGCGCGTTTACATATCTGTTGCCACTTTGGTCTTGCTGTGTAACTTTTGTGTTCGTTAATCAATTTCACTGAAATTTTAGCACTTTCTCGCGGCCGTAGCCACAAATGCTTTATGCCAAGCTATAGCAAATTGATACTGATACAAATTTATGAAATAAGAAAAGCTGCGTAGCCCGTCGAGCTAGGGGTGGTCTAATGGGATCGAAAATTATGTTGCCTAACAGAACTCTGGAATGTCTATTAGTGCACCAACGCGCACCCCTCTACGTAAAGTTCGATTTTCAACATGGAATAGGAGTAGTGGCAAGACTTGATCGAATCAGAGACTGACTCTTAATGGGCATTTTTGCAGTCCAGGCAGGATTTTTACCCGCTTTTTACTCCTCAAACAAAACCCTGTTTTAAGCCCAAAATAGGTCACTGAACTCCCTTTGGGTGTGCATAGTGCTCATACATGTACTAGGGGTTTTTGGGGGTTACCCCCCTAGCTGAAAAGGCCAACCCCCCTCACCCCCCCCCGAGACAGGTTAAGGGACCCCCGACCCAAAAATACAAGTACTAGTAGTGACTCCTAGTACTAACAAACTGGCTCAGAAATCCTTTGGGAATTTCCACTGCTGATATTTAAGAGAAATCGGTGTTTTCGGAAGCCATTTTTTTCATTTTGTGCTAGTTTTTAGCTCTAAAACTCTATTTGGCAGCTTAAGAGCCGGTTTTTCTAAGGGTCGACTCTTCCCGGACAAATCTCAACTTTATGTCTCCGATCATGCTTCACAGGATCATTTCTGAAGTTTGTTTCTTTGCCTTCTGGACGCCTACGCCGTGGAAAGTGGACAAGTGGACGAGAAGCCTTTGTGGACAGTGATTCAAGGACCTGCCTTTCGCTGCTGTTTGGTTCATTGGTTCGACTAACAAAGTGGTTGGATTTCTGCTACAACTAACTGACCCTTGACCTGTCCGTGCGGTGTAAGTCTATTGATTGGTGCTGGCCTAGGGTGCACGCGGCCTTGCGCTGTAGCTAAAAAGCCACGCGTGTAACAGGGGCCGTCATGGCTGAGCGATCAGGGGGCGACCGGCCTCCTTTTGAAAGGAGATTCAATCTCCAAAAAGCACTGGGCGAAAACTGGGAGTCCAAGTACGATAAATCACTCTACTTCTGTCCAACAGTGGACAAGCTTGAGTATGTTCCGTCAGTCGCTCAAGTAATAGAAAAGATCGGACAAGATCTAGTCGTAAACTTCTTGACGTTGCCTGAAGTTTTGCAGTCAATTCAGTCCTGGGGAGAACTACCTGGGTATTTGATTGTAGCGAAAAGCGTGCAGTATAAGAACACAATGTTCGAGTCTCTCAAAGATCTAGGTGTCATAACGATCGAAAACCCTGAGAACTCTGACCAAAAAACGGACTTTGAGTCTTACGATGCCGTTGAAACCATAAAAGGCATGATCGAAAGCGAGAAACAAAGAGTACGCGATGCAACGACTAAGGTTGCTGTTTTTGGTCTCGGCTCGCAAATTGACGATGAAGGCTTGCTTGCAAAAATGAAACAATACGGAAATGCGTACCGAGTCTACCGCTGTAAACACAGCAAACCCGAGGCCCTGCAAGGGGTAGAAAACGGAATCAGGCATGTGTTCTTCAATGGCCAACTGAAATTGATTCCGCCGGTAATTTATGTTGAGGGATGCAAGTGCTATCCGAAATATGAGGGTCAAAAAGATCAGCTAAAATGCTTCAACTGTCAGGAATTTGGTCCTTTTGTCAGAGAGTGTAAGGCACCCTGTAGACACTGCGGAAAGCAGGGTCACACGTCCTGGACCTGTCCTGGTCCAGACCTTGATGACGTAACGGAGTACCCAGAGCTGGGAGAGCAACAGCAGGAGATGGACGAAAGTGTGCTTGTGGAGGGAATGGTGTGTCCGATTGGCTCCATCGAGGAGCTAACTGGACAGTTTTCAGACAAACCTGCAGACGAAAGCCAAAAGGCAGTAAGGGAGCAATTTTTTAATGCGAGAGCAACTGTTTCCTCAGCCAGCGAAGCAAGCGAAACCGGCTCTGTGACCTCAGAACCAGCTAGGGTGTCGAAACATCGACAGAGATCGGCAGAGTTTACTTTCGATAAAAAACGACCAAAAGTCTCACATCCGCCTGACAAACCGACTCTGGACAAACAACCAGAAAAAACTGACAAGGTTACTGTGAGGAACGCAGGTGCAACTAAAAACACGGCGCCTCGGTCCAGAAACAGTAAGGGCTCCTCTAAACCGTAATAATGGCTGCGGCAAAAAATCTCGTATTGGTATCGTACAATGTAAATGGATTGGTAGGAGATCATAATTTGTATTTAGCGACTCCGAAATGGAAATTTGTTTTAGACGAAATTCGGTCAGCCGATATAACGGCCCTTCAAGAAATCCATAACCCTAGTCCTCTCTTGAAATCTCAAGTAGAACGAAATTTTGATGGTGAAATCTTCTGGAATATGGGGACGGCCCATTCCGGAGGAACAGCTTTTCTTGTAAAACGAGAGCTTATTCAATCTGTAAAGTCGTGTGATGTAAAAATGCCTGGGACTGTCCAGATCTTAAAACTGATATACTGTATGGTCAAAAGAAATTTAGAATTTGGAACGTCTATGCCTCGCGCCAGACTGATGGTGGACTCAGAGGATGGGTAGAACATTTTTCGAACGTGTGGACACCGAAAAAGTGTGATTACTTGGTCGGGGACTGGAACGCAGTCCCCAATGCTCAGTTGGATAGAGGTACGCACGAAATACAGGCCTCTGATAAACATGCTAAAATGTTGTTCAACCTACTGTACAATAGTCAATTTAATGATGCGTGGCGAAACCGCTATCCTAATAAAGTAGCGTACAGTTTTTTCTCCAGAAATGCGCACAGCCGTATTGACAGGATCTATGCTTCACAGGAAACGGAACGTTTTCTGAATGAAATACAGTACGAGCCGTTTACTCTGGTATCTGATCACGCAAAATTACGTATCAAAATCCAACAGCCCCACTGGACGCGGTGGGGCAGAGGCTTTTGGAAGTGTAATAATAGTCTGCTAAAACATGACGAACTTAAACTAAAAGTGCAAAGATTTTGGTGGTACTGGCGGACACAAAAACCGATAGGAACAGAGATTTTGAACTGGTGGGACAAGGGCAAGGAGCACCTTGGCCGAATTACGTGTACGTACGGACAACTCGTCGCTCGTAAAGCGAAGCAGACCAAAGAAGAGGACTTACGGAAGGAGTTGGATCGCTTACAACACGAAACAACTCGTGGAGGACCCGATAATTCTGGTAAGATTCGACAAATTCAGCTTAAATTGCTCGAAATTCAAGAAAACAGGGTAAAAGGGACCTACGTACGGCCCGTAAAACTGAAATGAACTTCGAAAGTGGCTCTAGTGAGTGGTACAAACGCTATGAGTACAAAAATGGTCAATCTCGTACGATCTCAGAGATAACAGAAAATGGCGACTTGCTAACGGAAAAAGATAGAATCTTAGAAGCTGTGTATGATTTCTACTCTAAACTGTACAGTTGTGAAGAAACTGAGGTACAGAGTCAGGAACAATTGCTAGAACATGTACAATGTAGTTTGAACGAACAACAAAAAGTTGAATGTGAAGGATTTATCACGGAAAATGAAACCCTTAGAGCTCTGAAAAGTATGAAAAATGGGAAAACTCCCGGTAAAGATGGTCTGACCAAAGAATTCTATGCTGCCTTTTGGAGCATTATTGGATTAGACCTTTTGGAGGTAATAAATACTAGTTGGCTGGCTGGATCGCTGCCAAATTCGATGGGAGAGGCAGTAATAACTTTGTTGTACAAGAAAGCGGACCCGCGACTTCTAAAAAACTGGAGACCTATCAGTTTGCTTACTGTAGATTATAAAATTATAAGTAAAGTCCTGGCGAACAGACTTAGAAAAGTAATGCCTTCTTTGGTGTACGTGACACAGGCATGTGGTATAGCTGACCGCAGTATGACTGATAATTTGATCTTACTACGAACGCTTCAGGAATATCTAAAAGCTAAGAAACATGGAGTGTTGCTAATGGCCTATGACTACGAAAAGGCCTTTGATAGAGTTGACCAAATCTGGATGCAGAAAGTTCTACACAAAATGGGATTTGGCCCCATTTTCTTGAGATGGATTGCAACCATATACGAAGGAATTCAAGCTAAAGTACAGGTGAACGGTACTTTTACTCAAACCTTTGAGATAGCTAGAGGTATAAGACAGGGATGTCCTGTGTCTATGTTATTATTTGTCTTACAAGCAGAACCCTTCCTTGCAGCCGTACGGGCAAACACAAGGATAGAAGGGTACCGACTACCATACTACTCAGGCATGACTGAACTGAAATGCTTATCATATGCAGATGATAACGTATTCTTTTTGAGCCGACCGGCTGACTATGTCCATCTAGAAAATGAAATGGATCGTTTTTGTAAAGCATCAGGAGCTAAAATCAATAAAGAAAAGACCGAAGTTATGCCGCTGGGGTACGTAGCACCCGACTTTACGTACGGGTTACCAGCTGAGTACATAAGAAATGAACTGAAAATTCTTGGAGTTTATGTACAAAATGACTTTCAAAAACAGCATCGATCCAACTGGGAAAAAGCGATTGGGAATATGAAGCAACGGCTTGAAGTATGCTTTAAAAAACATATGAACTGGTACGACCGTATCAGATTTGTAAACATATACTTATTATCTAAGATTTACCATATCATACCTTTCGACCCACCAGAACCCTGTGACTTACAGGCAGTTAAAACAATGGTTTTGAATTTCGTTTGGGATTATCCAAAATGGCGTCCAATAGCAACCGATACCTTAGTTCGCCCATGGAAAGACGGTGGTCTTAATTTGCCTATGCTAAACTACAGATGTGAAACTATCTATCTGAAGACTATTCAGTTGCTTTTCGAAGGTTGCAATCTGCCCAAAAGACGAGTGTGGTGGGCCCAGTTGGTCTACTGGTTTGGAAGAACGCTTCCTAATATACGTAATTACTGTCAACAAATTACTGGAAATGAGTACCTACATGCGGCTGCAACTGTCAGTCGATCTAACAAGTATCTCTGCAAGTTTATACAAGCCTTTAGAAAAAGCCAAAACTTCATACCAGAAATCGTTTGGGATAAATTCAAGACTAAAAATGTGTACTTGAAATTTCTAAACTCAGAGGTCAACCCAGTACAGTGCGTGCTCAGGGAGCCGACTCTGGATTGGGAAACGGTATGGCCAGAAATCTTGTCAAAAGAGCTACCGGTATACGAACGGATAACAGGATATAAGGTACTACATAACGCATTAGCATTTGGGGTATCTTTACGTAGTCAAAACCCGTTCTGCCCAATGTGTAATGCGCCGAACGGCGACAATCCCGTACATTTTTACAGTATCTGCCCCAAACTTGGAGGCATTAGACAACGTATGCAACTAGCAATGAATGGTGTTGACCCAGCAGTCACATGGAACTGGGATACGATTCGGTTTAATGGTGCCCTCGGACCCCCACTCCAGTTACAATGTAGAAGAATCGTAAGAACTATTTGTGCTGTGTACAAAACCACACTTTGGTTGGAAAGACAAACCGTCTATAAACTAGTACCATACCACCTGTACGTGCCAGATATCGCCGTTTTGGATGCTAAAATCAGTTGGAAATGCGAGCAAATCCTCAAAACTTTGAGGTAAAACTCCTAGCATTGCAGGTAGTCGTGCTCTATGTAAATTACAGAAACTCTGTTCTAATCGGCAGGTAAGATTAAACCGAAAATAGTTTACTCTCAGTCTGACTTTTGCTACTGACGTTTGCGATGGCTGAACAGCCAAGCTCTGATCCGTTGGAAGTGCTGGACTTCGAGGAAGAAGAAGAGGAGGCTCCGGTAGAGGAGCGAGAGCCGTCTAAGGAGGCGAGCGAGGAAAAAGAGGAGGAGGAGAAGACGGAGACGACTGCCGAGAAGACCGCCGGCCTTGCCCCTGCCATCACCACCGAGCCACCGCTGCTGCAGGTGCACAAGTCGGTCTCCCTGATGCGACGCGTGTTCTCAGGACAGACACCCAGTGGGAAGCTGATTCCGTGGACGCCCAGAAGAACAGTGGTGGTCGGACAGATTCCGCACTCGGGCCCTCTGGACAGCTGCTACCTGCACATGGCAGGCGAGGGACGACACAAGGACTGCGAGCCGATCACGGTCGGTCAGTTGGTCGAGTATTGCCCGGAGGACCTCTCCACTTTGCACGTTTTGTCTGTAGAGCACGCTGTAACAGGGTTGTATATTTTTCCGAAAAAAACCTCGGCCTGTTTTTTTCCAGTTTTTTTTCCGGTTTTTTTTCCGGTTTTTTTTCCTAAATCGCGGAAAAAAACTCCAGCCCAAGTTCTGAGTATCCTAGGCTGGTTTTATGATTCCTAACGCTTTCTAGCGCCTTCCTCAGTCTTGTTAGACCAGAAATACACGTGTTACATTGATATAAATCACGAAACAGGCATGAAACAGTGCCTGACAGGTTCCATAAATAACGCTATATGCAAATTTTCTTACAGCAGTTTGCATTTTTGTTTTTTCATGCCAAATTTGGTCTTTTTTGTTGTTTTTCTAACAGTTTTGAGTCAGTATGGCCTATTATACATAGCAAAAGTCCATTTTTTAAACGAAAAATGACGTAAATTAGCTATTTTTAGCTTGAGTTTTTTTCCGCGATTTATGTTTTTTTCCGACCCTTAGGAAAAAAACCGGTTTTTTTCCGGAAAAAAACAGTTTTTTTCCGGTGTTTTTTTCCCACCTCACATCCCTGCGCTGTAATAGTTGTGCAGTTAGGCCGTGTCGGCCGGTTTAGGGACATCAAACCTGTTTTGGCAGCCAAACCGTGGCACTCTCTAAAACCTTTACAGCAAAAGCCACACGGCAAAGTAAGAAAATGCGAGGAAATTAACCGTCGGAACGCTGACGTGTTAAAATTAGTGTTGCAAGTGTTTTATGATAATTGTCTTGTTATGCAGAGTGCGTTGGAGCAGAGTGAAGACCTGCCTTTGCTGTGTGTAAACCCAGAACCTGTCCTGGGTCTGGGTCAAACTGGTCCGTTAGATCAGGGCCGAGAGTTGTGCGGTGAGAACGTGTACGGTACGCAGTTAGATCTGTTGCGCTACCACCAAATTCTTTCTTCCTATATGCCGCACTTTTGTTTCGAACAGAGCGTGTTCTTAGGCGACGGTCAAATTAGAAATTTGTCGTTCGCAGTTGACAGCACTCCCAACCGGGTGCGCTTGTTGTCTTTTAATGGTGCGTCCATTTACAACGTAAAGGCGCAATTGTGTAAGTGTTATTTTGCCCTGCCCGTGTGTTATGTTGTGGTATGGGTAGGCACTGACGACGTGTCTAAGCAGTGGGCCAACTCGGCTCTCATAAGATCTCATTACGAACACTTGTTTCAAGAGTTGGCCCGGTACAAACAACTGCAAATTGTAATAATTCCTCCGGTGTCTGGCTGCTGTACCGTGGCCAAGTTGCAAGCTGTTCAAAAAAGTCTCAAACAGCTGTGTATTGAGTACGAGTTTGTGTTCGCCAACATCTGCGAACGTTTCTTGTTTGGTAACTGTATAGACCCTGACAAGTTTGACGCAACTGGCGTCTGGGTTAACCGACGAGGCGCCGAACACGTGGTTGCCTTTCTAGAACAGGTACTGGGACTACCGGTACAGTTGAAAAAAGTTGTTGACCGTTTAGGCAAGGTCGTGTAATATTGTTTAGTGTCTGTAGGGTAGGGAGGCTGACCGGCCTCCCGCTTTGTGTCTTTGCTCTGTAGCCTTCTTTGTTGAACGTTTGTTATTTGCTGTAGAATAAAAGTTGAATATCTGCCTTGAACAGTTGTTTTATTGGGAGGCCGACCGGTCTCCTATAGTGATACTTCTCTTTGTTATTGTTATACCGATTTGTTGATTTGGTTACCTCATACAATAAAAATATTCTGTAGTGTGTTTCTCATAACCCTCTTCTAAAATTGCGGCAACCTGCAGCCGTGATGATGAGAGGTGGCACCGTCTTCTGAGCGTGAAGTTGGAGTGACCAGTGGTCAGACTACGATCATTGATCGCTCTTTGAGGATCGCGCTCTTGGGACCCCGAGAGTAGGGAGACGGTGCTTTCTGAATGGTTGGTTAGCCCAATTTTATTAGAAAACCATTTTGACTTGGCGCGTTTACATATCTGTTGCCACTTTGGTCTTGCTGTGTAACTTTTGTGTTCGTTAATCAATTTCACTGAAATTTTAACACAACATGCACAAATCGTCGCAATTTTTACTCTGAAAAATTTAGGCAATTCTGTCAATTCAACCACAAGTTATGCACTTGCAAGTGAAACCTGCAATGTCAGTGCAGGTGAATCCATTTATCTATCAGAGGTTTGGTTCTGCTGTACTGTTTGTGTTTGACAATCAATTTCACTGAAATTTTAGCACTTTCTCGCGGCCGTAGCCACAAATGCTTTATGCCAAGCTATAGCAAATTGATACTGATACAAATTTATGAAATAAGAAAAGCTGCGTAGCCCGTCGAGCTAGGGGTGGTCTAATGGGATCGAAAATTATGTTGCCTAACAGAACTCTGGAATGTCTATTAGTGCACCAACGCGCACCCCTCTACGTAAAGTTCGATTTTCAACATGGAATAGGAGTAGTGGCAAGACTTGATCGAATCAGAGACTGACTCTTAATGGGCATTTTTGCAGTCCAGGCAGGATTTTTACCCGCTTTTTACTCCTCAAACAAAACCCTGTTTTAAGCCCAAAATAGGTCACTGAACTCCCTTTGGGTGTGCATAGTGCTCATACATGTACTAGGGGGTTTTGGGGGTTACCCCCCTAGCTGAAAAGGCCAACCCCCCTCACCCCCTGAGACAGGTTAAGGGACCCCCGACCCAAAAATACAAGTACTAGTAGTGACTCCTAGTACTAACAAACTGGCTCAGAAATCCTTTGGGAATTTCCACTGCTGATATTTAAGAGAAATCGGTGTTTTCGGAAGCCATTTTTTTCATTTTGTGCTAGTTTTTAGCTCTAAAACTCTATTTGGCAGCTTAAGAGCCGGTTTTTCTAAGGGTCGACTCTTCCCGGACAAATCTCAACTTTATGTCTCCGATTTGGCTAAAATTTCACAGGATCATACTTCACAGGATCATTTCTGAAGTTTGTTTCTTTGCCTTCTGGACGCCTACGCCGTGGAAAGTGGACAAGTGGACGAGAAGCCTTTGTGGACAGTGATTCAAGGACCTGCCTTTCGCTGCTGTTTGGTTCATTGGTTCGACTAACAAAGTGGTTGGATTTCTGCTACAACTAACTGACCCTTGACCTGTCCGTGCGGTGTAAGTCTATTGATTGGTGCTGGCCTAGGGTGCACGCGGCCTTGCGCTGTAGCTAAAAAGCCACGCGTGTAACAGGGGCCATCATGGCTGAGCGATCAGGGGGCGACCGGCCTCCTTTTGAAAGGAGATTCAATCTCCAAAAAGCACTGGGCGAAAACTGGGAGTCCAAGTACGATAAATCACTCTACTTCTGTCCAACAGTGGACAAGCCTGAGTATGTTCCGTCAGTCGCTCAAGTAATAGAAAAGATCGGACAAGATCTAGTCGTAAACTTCTTGACGTTGCCTGAAGTTTTGCAGTCTATTCAGTCCTGGGGAGAACTACCTGGGTATTTGATTGTAGCGAAAAGCGTGCAGTATAAGAACACAATGTTCGAGTCTCTCAAAGATCTAGGTGTCATAACGATCGAAAACCCTGAGAACTCTGACCAAAAAACGGACTTTGAGGCTTACGATGCCGTTGAAACCATAAAAGGCATGATCGAAAGCGAGAAACAAAGAGTACGCGATGCAACGACTAAGGTTGCTGTTTTTGGTCTCGGCTCGCAAATTGACGATGAAGGCTTGCTTGCAAAAATGAAACAATACGGAAATGCGTACCGAGTCTACCGCTGTAAACACAGCAAACCCGAGGCCCTGCAAGGGGTAGAAAACGGAATCAGGCATGTGTTCTTCAATGGCCAACTGAAATTGATTCCGCCGGTAATTTATGTTGAGGGATGCAAGTGCTATCCGAAATACGAGGGTCAAAAAGATCAGCTAAAATGCTTCAACTGTCAGGAATTTGGTCATTTTGTCAGAGAGTGTAAGGCACCCTGTAGACACTGCAGAAAGCAGGGTCACACGTCCTGGACCTGTCCTGGTCCAGACCTTGATGACGTAACGGAGTACCCAGAGCTGGGAGAGCAACAGCAGGAGATGGACGAAAGTGTGCTTGTGGAGGGAATGGTGTGTCCGATTGGCTCCATCGAGGAGCTAACTGGACAGTTTTCAGACAAACCTGCAGACGAAAGCCAAAAGGCAGTAAGGGAGCAATTTTTTAATGCGAGAGCAACTGTTTCCTCAGCCAGCGAAGCAAGCGAAACCGGCTCTGTGACCTCAGAACCAGCTAGGGTGTCGAAACATCGACAGAGATCGGCAGAGTTTACTTTCGATAAAAAACGACCAAAAATCTCACATCCGCCTGACAAACCGACTCTGGACAAACAACCAGAAAAAACTGACAAGGTTACTGTGAGGAACGCAGGTGCAACTAAAAACACGGCGCCTCGGTCCAGAAACAGTAAGGGCTCCTCTAAACCGTAATAATGGCTGCGGCAAAAAATCTCGTATTGGTATCGTACAATGTAAATGGATTGGTAGGAGATCATAATTTGTATTTAGCAACTCCGAAATGGAAATTTGTTTTAGACGAAATTCGGTCAGCCGATATAACGGCCCTTCAAGAAATCCATAACCCTAGTCCTCTCTTGAAATCTCAAGTAGAACGAAATTTTGATGGTGAAATCTTCTGGAATATGGGGACGGCCCATTCCGGAGGAACAGCTTTTCTTGTAAAACGAGAGCTTATTCAAACTGTAAAGTCGTGTGATGTAAAAATGCCTGGGACTGTCCAGATCTTAAAACTGA
The DNA here is from genome assembly GCA_030248155.1 of Sabatieria punctata. Lineage (NCBI taxonomy): Eukaryota > Metazoa > Nematoda > Chromadorea > Araeolaimida > Comesomatidae > Sabatieria > Sabatieria punctata. The sequence continues at coordinate 17,770 of JASANB010007946.1, forward strand.
TATATGGTCAAAAGAAATTTAGAATTTGGAACGTCTATGCCTCGCGCCAGACTGATGGTGGACTCAGAGGATGGGTAGAACATTTTTCGAACATGTGGACACCGAAAAAGTGTGATTACTTGGTCGGGGACTAGAACGCAGTCCCCAATGCTCAGTTGGATAGAGGTACGCACGAAATACAGGCCTCTGATAAACATGCTAAAATGTTGTTCAACCTACTGTACAATAGTCAATTTAATGATGCGTGGCGAAACCGCTATCCTAATAAAGTAGCATACAGTTTTTTCTCCAGAAATGCGCACAGCCGTATTGACAGGATCTATGCTTCACAGGAAACGGAACGTTTTCTGAATGAAATACAGTACGAGCCGTTTACTCTGGTATCTGATCACGCAAAATTACGTATCAAAATCCAACAGCCCCACTGGACGCGGTGGGGCAGAGGCTTTTGGAAGTGTAATAATAGTCTGCTAAAGCATGACGAACTTGAACTAAAAGTGCAAAGATTTTGGTGGTACTGGCGGACACAAAAACCGATAGGAACCGAGATTTTGAACTGGTGGGACAAGGGCAAGGAGCACTTTGGCCGAATCACGTGTACGTATGGACAACTCGTCGCTCGTAAAGCGAAGCAGACCAGAGAAGAGGACTTACAGAAGGAGTTGGATCGCCTACAACATGAAACAACTCGTGGAGGACCCGATAATTCTGGTAAGATTCGACAAATTCAGCTTAAATTGCTCGAAATTCAAGAAAACAGGGTAAAAGGGACCTACGTACGGGCCCGTAAAACTGAAATGAACTTCGAAAGTGGCTCTAGTGAGTGGTACAAGCGCTATGAATATAAAAGTGGTCAATCTCGAACGATCTCGGAGATAACAGAAAATGGCGATTTGCTAACAGAAAAAGATAAAATTTTAGAAGCTGTGTATAACTTCTACTCTAAACTGTACAGTTGTGAAGAAACTGATGTACAGAGTCAGGAACAATTGCTAGATCATGTACAATGTAGTTTGAAGGAACAGCAAAAAGCTGAATGTGAAGGCTTTATCACGGAAAATGAAACCCTTAGAGCTCTGAAAAGTATGAAAAATGGGAAAACTCCCGGTAAAGATGGTCTGACTAATAGGGCCCGACCGGATATCCGGATCCGGATCCGGCCGGATATGGCCATATCCGGATCCGGTACTGGATCCGGATATTACCTGCCGGATATGCCGGATATCAGTCACAGATGAGAAAACGTTATTTTTTACGTATTTGAACATAAAATTAGATTAGTTGCAGTCATTTTAGGATATTTTTCGCTATTTAACTTCACAAAATGCTAAAAACCCACTCAAAATATCACCAGAGTGCGGAATCGCTTTGCACATACATTGTACATCACCGGTGGTTTATCTCTGCCACTTACAGTAAGGCTTCTCGTAAGCCCTTTTTACCTGTACAATAAATATGTCCCTATTTGTCTTCCCCTTACTTTTAGGCTTGCTCAGGATTTTGCAAAAGGAAGTATTAAATTCTTAGATCTCTGGTTGAGCCACGGCCCAATCAGGGCGAGAAAATTTGAACAAAATTAGCTTGAAAAACGCTTTTGAAAGCATTCTCAGTATAGTATTAACAGAAATTAGGAGGTATTGTAGTCTGAAGAGGTCTGGTTGGGCAATGGCCCAAGCAGGGCGAGAAAATTTTGAAATTTCAAAAAAGTGAAATTTTGTAATTGCAATAGTGAAAGCCGGTCAGCGAAAAATGGAAACATTTCCTTTTCCTGTATCTTTCCTAGTTTTTGTCGGAATTGGATGAAATTTGGAGTGTAAACGCAGAAATTCAGGGTAATTCGTGTGTAAAAAATTGACGCATGAACTCCAACGCTATCGTTAGAGTTTAGGCGATAATGTAATATAACTTTTTTTTCGGTGACCGGCTTTCGCTATTGAAATTACCAACTTTCACTTTTTTTGAAATTTCTCGAGAATTAGTCAAGCCTAGTGCACCAAACTTTAACACATAAAATTCCCCGAATTTTGGCACCTATTGTCCAAATTTCGGCCTATTTGGTCAAAATTTGCGGAAATGGCAGCAAAAAGAAATGTGATCATTTTTTGAGACACCCTGTATGTGGTTTATTGCATTGTAAAAATTTTTAAGTTGATCAATGATATCCGGCATATCCGGATCCGGATCCGGCCGGATATGGGCATATCCGGATCCGGATCCGGATCCGGTAGAAATTTGTATCCCGTCGGGCCCTACTGACTAAAGAATTCTATGCTGCTTTTTGGAGCATTATTGGTTTAGATTTGTTGGAGGTAATAAATACTAGTTGGCTTGCCGGATCGCTGCCAAACTCGATGGGAGAGGCAGTAATAACTCTTTTGTACAAGAAAGCGGACCCGCGACTTCTAAAAAACTGGAGACCGATCAGTTTGCTTACTGTAGATTATAAAATTATAAGTAAAGTCCTGGCGAACAGACTTAGAAGAGTAATGCCTTCTTTGGTGTACGTGACACAGGCATGTGGTATAGCTGACCGCAGTATGACTGATAATTTGATCTTACTACGAACGCTTCAGGAATATCTAAAAGCTAAGAAACATGGAGTGTTGCTAATGGCCTATGACTACGAAAAGGCCTTTGATAGAGTTGACCAAATCTGGATGCAGAAAGTTCTACACAAAATGGGATTTGGCCCCATATTCTTGAGATGGATTGCAACCATATACGAAGGAATTCGAGCTAAAGTGCAGGTGAACGGTACTTTTACTCAGACCTTTGAGATAGCTAGAGGTATAAGACAGGGATGTCCTGTGTCTATGTTATTATTTGTCTTACAAGCAGAACCTTTCCTTGCAGCCGTACGGGCAAACACAAGGATAGAAGGGTATCGACTACCGTACTACTCGGGCGTGACTGAACTGAAATGCTTATCATACGCAGATGACAACGTATTCTTTTTGAGCCGACCGGCTGACTATGTCCATCTAGAAAATGAAATGGATCGTTTTTGTAAAGCATCAGGAGCTAAAATCAATAAAGAAAAGACCGAAGTTATGCCGATAGGGTATGTAGCGCCCGATTTTACGTACGGGCTACCAGCTGAGTACATAAGAAATGAACTGAAAATTCTTGGAGTTTATGTACAAAATGACTTTCAAAAACAGCATAGATCCAACTGGGAAAAAGCGATTGGGAATATGAAGCAACGGCTTGAAGTATGCTTTAAAAAACATATGAACTGGTACGACCATATCAGATTTGTAAACATATACTTATTATCTAAGATTTACCATATCATACCTTTCGACCCACCAGAACCCTGTGACTTACAGGCAGTTAAAACAATGGTTTTGAATTTCGTTTGGGATTACCCAAAATGGCGTCCAATAGCAACCGATACCTTAGTTCGCCCATGGAAAGACGGTGGTCTTAATTTGCCTATGCTAAACTACAGATGTGAAACTATCTATCTGAAGACTATTCAGTTGCTTTTCGAAGGTTGCAATCTGCCCAAAAGTAGGGCCCGACCGGATATCCGGATCCGGATCCGGATCCGGCCGGATATGGCCATATCCGGATCCGATACCGGATCCGGATATTACCTGCCGGATATGCCGGATATCAGTTACAGATGAGAAAACGTGATTTTTTACATATTTGAACATAAAATTAGATTAGTTCCAGTCATTTTAGGATATTTTTCGCTATTTAACTGCACAAAATGCTAAAAACCCACTCTCAAAATATCACCAGAGTGCGGAATCGCTTTGCACATACATTGTACATCACTGCTGGTTTATCTTTTTTGACCAAATAGGCTGAAATTTGGACCATACGTAGGTGCCAAAATTTGGGGAATTTTATGTGTTAAAGTTTGGTGCACCCGGCTTGACTCATTCCCGAGAAATTTCAAAAAAAGTGAAATTTGGTAATTTCAATAGTGAAAGCCGGTCACCGAAAAAATGATCACATTTCTTTTTACTGCCATTTCCGCAAATTTTGACGAAATAGGCTGAAATTAGAACCATAGGTGACAAAATTCGGGGAATTTTATATATTGAAGTGTGGTGCACTAGTCTTGACTTGACTCATTCCCTAGAAATTTGAAACAAGTGAAATTTGGTAATTGCAATAGTGAAAGCCGGTCAGCTAAAAATGGAAATATTTCCTTTTCCTGTATCTTTCCTAATTTTTGTCGGAATTGGATGAAATTTGGAGTGTAAACGCAGAAGTTCAGGGTAATTCGTGCGTAAAAAATTGACGCATGAACTCGAACGCTATCATTAGAGTTTAGGCGATAAAGTAATATAACGTTTTTTTCGGTGACCGGCCTTCGCTATTGAAATTACCAATTTTCACTTTTTTTAAATTTCTCGAGAATTAGTCAAGCCTAGTGCACCAAACTTTAAGACATAAAATTCCCCGAATTTTGGCACCTATAGTCCAAATTTCGGCCTATTTGGTCAAAATTTGCGGAAATGGCAGTAAAAAGAAATGTGATCATTTTTGAGACACCCTGTATGTGGTTTATTGCATTGTAAAAAATTTTAAGTTGATCAATGATATCCGGCATATCCGGATCCGGATCCGGCCGGATATGGGCATATCCGGATCCGGATCCGGATCCGGTAGAAATTTGTATCCGGTCGGGCCCTACCCAAAAGACGAGTGTGGTGGGCCCAGTTGGTCTACTGGTTTGGAAGAACGCTTCCTAATATACGTAATTACTGTCAACAAATTACTGGAAATGAGTACCTACATGCGGCTGCAACTGTCAGTCGATCCAACAAGTACCTCTGCAAGTTTATACAAGCCTTTAGAAAAAGCCAAAACTTCATACCCGAAATCGTTTGGGATAAATTCAAGACTAAAAATGTGTACTTGAAATTTCTAAACTCAGAGGTCAACCCAGTACAGTGCGTGCTCAGAGAGCCGACTCTGGATTGGGAAACGGTATGGCCAGAAATCTTGTCAAAAGAGCTACAGGTATACGAACGGATAACAGGATATAAGGTACTACATAACGCATTAGCATTTGGGGTATCTTTACGTAGTCAAAACCCGTTCTGCCCAATGTGTAATGCGCCGAACGGCGACAATCCCGTACATTTTTACAGTATCTGCCCCAAACTTGGAGGCATTAGACAACGTATGCAACTAGCAATGAATGGTGTTGACCCAGCAGTCACATGGAACTGGGATACGATTCGGTTTAATGGTGCCCTCGGACCCCCACTCCAGTTACAATGTAGAAGAATCGTAAGAACTATTTGTGCTGTGTACAAAACCACACTTTGGTTGGAAAGACAAACTGTCTATAAACTAGTACCATACCACCTGTACGTGCCAGATATCGCCGTTTTGGATGCTAAAATCAGTTGGAAATGCGAGCAAATCCTCAAAACTTTGAGGTAAAACTCCTAGCATTGCAGTTAGTCGTGCTCTATGTAGGGACCGGCAACGGCGGCCAATTTTGCGCCGCTCCGCGTGCCTAATTTTCTTCGCACGTTTTCACCACACTGGTGTCGCGGGGATCAAAATCATGTTTTTTTAAAAAATGCGGCTAGAAAAGCGCGTTCTTTTTTTATGGTTATTTGTTTTGATTATTTTAACATAACTATTCACCCAAATCACCTTGCTATACGCTAAGCTGCGGTTGTTTTCGGCTAAAATAAGTGGAAAAACAGCGTCAGTGTAAAAAAAAGTTTATGATCTCAAAAGGTGCGCCCGACGGTATTAAAGAGGCATTGATCATCTTTCGTTTGAGCCATTTTTTTTCGGTATCGATGCAGCCAAAGATCCCGGAAATCAGATTGAAATTTTACATGCTTAAGCATAGGCAGAATCGGTATTTTTTCAGAAAACGAAAGTTTGCTCTTAAACAAAAAACAAATAAAAAAGGTGCGCCCGCTTAAATTTTAGTTTAGGTGTTGCTCTTACTAAAATCACTCAGATTTTGCGTCCTAGGTTCGTAAAAGATCCCGGAAATTGGGTTAAAGTTGATGAGGTCGTTAAAATTAGAGGGTACGAATACGAACGTATTGGGGATCCTGAGCAGCCCAAAGCCAATAGTTTATATTTTGCTTCTTGACAATCCTTTAGTAGTTTTGCGTCTCTGCTAATCAATATAAGGTGAATCCTGCTCAGGCTTAACGTGTGTAGTCAATAAATATGGTACAAAAGCGGAAAAACCTGTAATCGCTTATTCGAGTTAACTTCATATAATTCGTTTTCATTTATATGTCAGTGGAATTCCTTCAAATTTTCAGCGTTTATTCATAAGTGTTAAAGATATTTTTTGCCCAAATTTGAGCTGCATATTCCAACGCAAACAGGCACGGAAGGTAATCCAGTAACGAACGAAAGTCGGATAGGGTTAGGTGTAGCTGGGGGGGGGAATCACGGAAGGTCAGAAATGGACTAGATATTAATTAATTAACTTTCTTATGACTATACGACTCCGGAACGTGCCCCATACTGATGCGTACCCCTAGGGGTATTTTTATATTTGGAAAACAAGCCCTCAGGAGCGTGCCCTGTACTGATGCGTGTCTAGGGTATTTTTATATTTGGAAAATAGGCCCTCCGGGAGCGTGCCCAATACTGATGCGTCCCTCCAGGGGTATTTTTATATTTGGAAAACAGGCATACATGGGCCGGAAAAATCCGGAGGCGGGTATGGGGAGGGGGTATGGCCGGCCGAGGGGGTATGGCCGGCCGAGGGGGTATTGGCCGGCGAGGGGTATACCCCCACACCCCCGGCCCATGTATGAAAACAGGCCCTCCGGAGCCTGCCTATACTGATGCGCCTCTAGGGGTACTTATATATTTGGCAAGACAGGCCCCCGGGGCTTGCCCTATGTTGATGTAGTGATCTTTAGACTCGGCAGGCGAAGGGCTTTCAAATGATATACAACACGACCATTTTGGGCGATTTTGGAATGTTTCCAAAAATAATCGATAATCGATATTTATCGATAAATCATGTCAATTTATAATTAACTATGATTAAAAACATTAATTTTTGTTTGGGATCGGTTCCTGATTCCCCCGCGCTACACCTGATCCGGAATTTCTCACCAAAGTACAAATCGGAGGAAGTAGGGGGGCCAATCCGGGGGGTCTGGAATATTTCGGGTGGGGAAGCAGACCACCTGTTGCATGTATTGTAGCAGCTCATCCTTGTCTGAAACTGTAAGTGTAGTGTCTGAAACTGTAAAAGAATTCTGCCAGAAACATCGGAGAGAGAGAGTGGAAAAGATCGTTTTGATGGGGGGCGCTCCCCTATCGGGGGGTTGGCCCAAGTCGGTGGGAGGGGAGCAGAACCCCAGCCCCGCTGTTACATATACAAATGTACCTGGAAAACACAGGAATACCAGTTCACACTCTACTATTCAGTTCTAGTTCGAGCTACCAAGGTGTTTGTTCGGTATATAAAGGTGGTAGAGGCAGTCCTACAGTCTTGGTATATAAAAAATGTAAAAGAAAATCGCATTGCGATTAGAATGACACCGGTCCCATCAAAATCGGCGCAGGGGTTTACGAGTGACAGTCTGATAAAGAACATCGGTCATCGGTATGCACGCTGCGGTCAACTTTCTAGGAAGAAAAGGTGGCACGCTGGGTGACGCAGTTAAACGGTCATAACTCACTTATTATCCAACCAATTCCGTTCCGGTTTGTTTTGTTAGACTGCATAAATTGTGCTCTTTTCAATTCTGAAGCCGAATTTCGCCTAGGAGCATTTTGAATTTTCGCGTGCCGGTCCCTACTCTATGTAAATTACAGAAACTCTGTTCTAATCGGCAGGTAAGACTAAACCGAAAATAGTTTACTCTCAGTCTGACTTTTGCTACTGACGTTTGCTATGGCTGAACAGCCAATCTCTGATCCGTTGGAAGTGCTGGACTTCGAGGAAGAAGAAGAGGAGGCTCCGGTAGAGGAGCGAGAGCCGTCTAAGGAGGCGAGCGAGGAAAAAGAGGAGGAGGAGAAGACGGAGACGACTGCCGAGAAGACCACCGGCCTTGACCCTGCCATCACCACCAAGCCACCGCTGCTGCAGGTGCACAAGTCGGTCTCCCTGATGCGACGCGTGTTTTCAGGACAGACACCCAGTGGGAAGCTGATTCCGTGGACGCCCAGAAGAACAGTGGTGGTCGGACAGATTCCGCACTCGGGCCCTCTGGACAGCTGCTACCTGCACACGGCAGGCGAGGGACGACACAAGGACTGCGAGCCGATCACGGTCGGTCAGTTGGTCGAGTATTGCCCGGAGGACCTCTCCACTTTGCACGTTTTGTCTGTAGAGCATGCTGTAATAGTTGTGCAGTTAGGCCGTGTCGGCCGGTTTAGGGACATCAAACCTGTTTTGGCAGCCAAACCGTGGCACTCTCTAAAACCTTTACAGCAAAAGCCACACGGCAAAGTAAGAAAATGCGAGGAAATTAACCGTCGGAACGCTGACGTGTTAAAATTAGTGTTGCAAGTGTTTTATGATAATTGTCTTGTTATGCAGAGTGCGTTGGAGCAGAGTGAAGACCTGCCTTTGCTGTGTGTAAACCCAGAACCTGTCCTGGGTCTGGGTCAAACTGGTCCGTTAGATCAGGGCCGAGAGTTGTGCGGTGAGAACGTGTACGGTACGCAGTTAGAACTGTTGCGCTACCACCAAATTCTTTCTTCCTATATGCCGCACTTTTGTTTCGAACAGAGCGTGTTCTTAGGCGACGGTCAAATTAGAAATTTGTCGTTCGCAGTTGACAGCACTCCCAACCGGGTGCGCTTGTTGTCTTTTAATGGTGCGTCCATTTACAACGTAAAGGCGCAATTGTGTAAGTGTTATTTTGCCCTGCCGGTGTGTTATGTTGTGGTATGGGTAGGCACTGACGACGTGTCTAAGCAGTGGGCCAACTCGGCTCTCATAAGATCTCATTACGAACACTTGTTTCAAGAGTTGGCCCGGTACAAACAACTGCAAATTGTAATAATTCCTCCGGTGTCTGGCTGCTGTACGGTGGCCAAGTTGCAAGCTGTTCAAAAAAGTCTCAAACAGCTGTGTATTACTGTTATTTAAATATATTAATATTAAAATGAAACTATTATTAATAGTGCCATTTTAATAGTATTAAATCTATATTAATATTAAAATAGACACCCTACTATTATATTAAATTAAATTAAAAATACACACAGGGACTGAATATTAAAATTTATTTTTAATAGTATTTTAATAGCATTTTAATAGTTAAACCATGTTTGACAATCAAGGAGTTACAAAATTTTACCTCAGAAAATGATGAAAATTGAAGATTTCTGACTGCCCTCTGAATCTCGAACGTGTTTTCCCTTGGAAATAGTGGAACTCACTAATAGGGATGAATGACAAAAGGACCTGAATCTAGTCACCTATGTAACAGTCTTTCCTTTCAAAAATTTCTGTTTAACTATGCATCAATAGTTTTTTCTAAATCTACTTGTGTTCAAATGCAATTTAAAACCAGGTTCAGACAAAGTCATTTTAAAAAATCGTTATAAATTTCCACAGAAAAATGCTTCTAAGTTGGATCTCTGATTAAATTTTCAACTAACACTAACAACTTCAAGCAAAAGATGTCGTTTTGCCTGTTCGCTGAAGTGTGACCAAAACTTTTCGACTGCATTTTAGAATCTACTATTAAAATGCTATTAAAATACTATTAAAATTGTTATTTAATAGTATTAATATTAAATCTAAATTAAAATTAACAGGAGACTATTATATTAATATTAAATTAAAATTAAAATCGGCTAGTTCTATTATATTAATATTAAATTAAAATAAAATTTCACTATTAAAATTACAGTACTGTGTATTGAGTACGAGTTTGTGTTCGCCAACATCTGCGAACGTTTCTTGTTTGGTAACTGTATAGACCCTGACAAGTTTGACGCAACTGGCGTCTGGGTTTACCGACGAGGCGCCGAACACGTGGTTGCCTTTCTAGAACAGGTACTGGGACTACCGGTACAGTTGAAAAAAGTTGCTGACCGTTTAGGCAAGGTCGTGTAATATTGTGTTTAGTGTCTGTAGGGTAGAGAGGCTGACCGGCCTCCCGCTTGTGTCTTTGCTCTGTAGCTTTCTTTGTTGAACGTTTGTTATTTGCTGTAGAATAAAAGTTGAATATCTGCCTTGAACAGTTGTTTTATTGGGAGGCCGACCGGTCTCCTATAGTGATACTTCTCTTTGTTATTGTTATACCGATTTGTTGATTTGGTTACCTCATACAATAAAAATATTCTGTAGTGTGTTTCTCATAACCCTAGCAAATTCTGCATGGTTTTGGCCATTCGGATGCGAATATCTCACGAATGTCGGGTCGCAGCCCAAAATGCTTTACACCAAAGTCTGGCAAATTGATAGCGCTACAAAATTCTGAAATAAAAAAAACTGTGTAGGGGGGGTTCCAGACGAGCTAGGGCCGGCCAAAGGTGGTCGCAAAAAAATTTTTACTCAAAAATAATTTTGGACCAAAAATTCTTAAACTACTCAAAAAGTTACCTAAAAGCCCCAATTTTTTAGTCCCAACTCTTATTATAATAAAAGTAATCCGGCATCGTAGCTTTGTGTACTGCAAAACTAGCAAATTCTGCATGGTTTTGGCCATTCGGATGCGAATATCTCACGAATGTCGGGTCGCAGCCCAAAATGCTTTACACCATAGTCTGGCAAATTGATAGCGCTACAAAATCCTAAAATAAAAAAACTGTGTAGGGGGGTTCCAGACGAGCTAGGGCCGGCCAAATGTGGTCGCAAAAAAAATTTTTACTCAAAAATAATTTTGGACCAAAAATTCTTAAACTACTCAAAAAGTTACCTAAAATCCCAAATTTTTTAGTCCCAACTCTTATTGTTACAAAAGAAATTCGAGTTGAGAATTTTGGTCCCATAGTTAAGCGGGCCGATTTTTGGCGGCTTGTATCTCGGGAATGGAGCGTCAAATCCATAAACCCTTTGAAGGTTTAACATAACTCATGAATGCCTCTTAATACACCAACGCACAGGTCTCTACGCAAAAGTTCGATTTTCAACTTGACATAGGGATAAGGGTGGAGACTCGATCGAATCAGAGACTGACTCTTAAGATGCATTTTGCGAGAAAGTCAGCTTTGAGGGGGCAAGCAGGGCCATCTCACGGATCTGGCTGATATTTACATCTATTAAAATAGAGCACAGTCGAAGACCAACGGTGCATGCCCGGCCACCAGCAACCCCCTAGAACCGGAGCTACACCCCCTCAAAGTTGGGTCGGCAGCAATTTTCGGGCTCATTTTAATAGCTCTGACACCCTCAATTCAAACGATCACCCTTCATTCGTTTCTTAAGCTAGGATCCCGACTCGCATATGGTTTTGTAGCTGGTCCAATGGCCTTTCATTTTCTGGTACTCCCGTTTCCAGATCGTAGCTGGTTACCGAGATATTCGCCGAAAACTGCGAAATTTCCACAAAATGCCACTCCGTTTTTTTTCGAAAAATCTTTTTAACTTTTTGTGCAAAGGCCCTGCCAAGCTAATGTTTTAACAAAAGTTAGACATGAGTTGGCCAAACAAAATGAGCGCCCCAAAGTGTGCGGTTAGGGGGGGGGAGGGGGGGGTGTTTTGGCCTCTCAAAGGTGTTCGAAAAAAATTTTTTTCTGCAAAGCTTAGTTGTTAGCATACTGTTATATGCAGTTTTGTGTGCTGAGTTCGAAAATGCATTCCGTTTAGCTAGATTCGCTCTGGATCGGGAGAAATTGGCGTCCAAATTTGAGACCAACCCTTTTTCTTGACTGGCACTACTCGCTAGTATGACCATTAACCGCGGCGCAATGCAGTTTTTCTTATGTAGTTTTTGCTGCTGATTCCGAAAATAACTTTATTTTTGCTCTACGTTGCCTACTTTTGAAGATATCGGCATTTTTATGATTTGGGAAGAAAACGGCTGCACTTGCTAAAACATGCTCGTTTGAAAGGTGACTCAATTCAGTCGCATCTAGGGTACAGAGCCATAAAAATTTATATCACCTATTGCAGTTTTTGCCGCTGATTACGAAAATGACATCTGTTTTTCAATCTGACCGCTCCTGAGATACTTATGTAACTTTTATGCCCTGGTACTCAGACAATAAGTTATCTGTCAAATCTGGACATAATATGGTATCTATCTGGTGCAGTTTTCTCCGCTGATTCAGAATATTATCATATTTTTGCGCTACGGCCACTCTGTCACAAGTTATGGACCTCCAAAGTTTCATTAAGAAACATGCCGTGAGAAGCCGTAATCCTAAAATAAATGTTCAGCATTCATGCATTTCTGAAGTGAACCTTTTGTCAGTCAATAGTGTACCCGACCTATTTTGACCCGCTGAGTTCAAAAATGGCGTTTGTTTTTCTCTACTGCTGTTCAATTTTGAGATATTAGTGATCAAACAAAATTTGCATCAATATTCATATATCTCCAAAACGAGTAACTATAGACTAAAACAAACGCCATTTTTGAACTCAGCGGGTCAAAATAGGTCGGGTACACTATTGACTGACAAAAGGTTCACTTCAGAAATGCATGAATGCAGAACATTTATTTTAGGATTACAGCTTCTCACGGCATGTTTCTTAATGAAACTTTGGAGGTCCATAACTTGCGACAGAGTGGCCGTAGCGCAAAAATATGATAATATTCTGAATCAGCGGAGAAAACTGCACCAGATAGATACCATATTATGTCCAGATTTGACAGATAACTTATTGTCTGAGTACCAGGGCATAAAAGTTACATAAGTATCTCAGGAGCGGTCAGATTGAAAAACAGATGTCATTTTCGTAATCAGCGGCAAAAACTGCAATAGGTGATATAAATTTTTATGGCTCTGTACCCTAGATGCGACTGAATTGAGTCACCTTTCAAACGAGCATGTTTTAGCAAGTGCAGCCGTTTTCTTCCCAAATCATAAAAATGCCGATATCTTCAAAAGTAGGCAACGTAGAGCAAAAATAAAGTTATTTTCGGAATCAGCAGCAAAAACTACATAAGAAAAACTGCATTGCGCCGCGGTTAATGGTCATACTAGCGAGTAGTGCCAGTCAAGAAAAAGGGTTGGTCTCAAATTTGGACGCCAATTTCTCCCGATCCAGAGCGAATCTAGCTAAACGGAATGCATTTTCGAACTCAGCACACAAAACTGCATATAACAGTATGCTAACAACTAAGCTTTGCAGAAAAAAATTTTTTTCGAACACCTTTGAGAGGCCAAAACACCCCCCCTCCCCCCCCTAACCGCACACTTTGGGGCGCTCATTTGGCCAACTCATGTCTAACTTTTGTTAAAACATTAGCTTGGCAGGGCCTTTGCACAAAAAGTTAAAAAGATTTTTCGAAAAAAAACGGAGTGGCATTTTGTGGAAATTTCGCAGTTTTCGGCGAATATCTCGGTAACCAGCTACGATCTGGAAACGGGAGTACCAGAAAATGAAAGGCCATTGGACCAGCTACAAAACCATATGCGAGTCGGGATCCTAGCTTAAGAAACGAATGAAGGGTGATCGTTTGAATGGAGGGTGTCAGAGCTATTAAAAGGAGCCCGAAAATTGCTGCCGACCCAACTTTGAGGGGGTGTAGCTCCGGTTCTAGGGGGTTGCTGGTGGCCGGGCATGCACCGTTGGTCTTCGACTGTGCTCTATTTTAATAGATATAAATATCAGCCAGATCCGTGAGATGGCCCTGCTTCCCCCTCTCTTCGGCACCAAAGCTGACTTTCTCGCAAAATGCATCTTAAGAGCCGGTTTATATAAGAGTCGACTCTTCCCGGACAAATTTCAACTTTTTGTCTCCGATTTGGCTGAAATTTCATATTTTGGTTTAATTTGACCTAAAAAGACATTTTATCACCTTCCCGGCCATTTTTGAGAGGGTCACTTTTTCGACCCTCTCACAGATTTCGAGTCATAACTCGGGACCAAATGATCGTAGGAACTTGCAAATTGCATATTTAGAATCAGAAAACGATTCTCTTTCAAATGATGCCCTACTCGACTGCATTGCAGAGAAAAAGATTTTTTCGAATCATTTCCGGGCCCGATTTTACCCCCGCACCGTCAATAGTTCAACTGTTTTATTTCATGGAAATGTAGCGCTATGTTTTTGCTTTCGATTAAAGAAAAAAAATCGAAAAAAAAATGTACACCAAATCGAGTTTTTGCGCCTTGAAAGTTGAAAATCAAAAAAATTTTCCTTATAATGGGTTGAAGAAGAAGAAGAAGAAAGAAGAACTGTAAACAACACAACTTGGTCAGTTTTGAATCGAATTCGAAGATCTTTGGCACACATATTGTACTGTTCATCTTGCACATAGCGCCCAAACCTGGTCCTGGTTGCCGCTGTTTAACACGAGTTTTATGCTTATTGTGTTTATTATTTTCAGTTTCACAAACAATTTCTCGGTTTCATTTCATGTTTCCCATGATGGGCGTCCGAATTGTCTTTTTGAAAGGAATTAGAGCTGGAAATCGGGCCGGCCCAACCCAAGCAATGCCTAAGTAGGTATGGCCAATGGTTTTCAAAAATTCACGCTACAGCAAACAAATTATGCTAAAACCGCCGATAACATGACCGGATACGATAATTTACGCAAAAAACCGCACTTGATTCCATGAAGAATTAGAAAAATGCGATCTAAAAACATCCGTCTGCGAAGAACTTTTGTATGGCGCACTTGGTACCATTTTTAATTATGGGCAATAGATTTGAATAACTCGCGCTACAAGCAAAAATTTATGCTAAAATGGCAATAGCATGACCGGATGCGATTATTTACGCAAAAAACCGCACTTAATTTCGTGAAGAATTGGAGAAATGCGGGTTCAAAACAGCCGCGTGGATCAAATCGCGTAAATTAGTGTTTATAACTTGGTCGTCGTCCCAACGGTGGCTGATTTTCTATGGCGCGTGTTACGAAGGTGCAACCAACTTGATTGTTTAAAATCTACTAGAAAGATGCGAATATTCGTCGCCCAGCTAAAGTAATGCGAAAAAGTATGATTGCAAGTGTTGGGTACAATAAAAGCCTGAAATGGCAAAAATTCAGGGTTGAAGAAACTTCAACACCGTTTGTGGGGTTAACGGCAAAGAGCAGAGAGCAAATTCTTATATCACCCGAAAGTCTGAAGTCTACTGTACACGGAACCGATTGAACATCTTGCGCCGAATTCTTCGTTTTTTCACAAGAACGAGGAACATGAAAAAAATCCACGAAAATGCCCATTTTCAGTAGTTAAGAAAGAATCAAATTTGTGGGGACCATGCCAAAGTGCAGAAAGAAAAAAAGCGGTGCTATATAGGTAACGAGTTGCGCTGATTTTAAACCCGGTTGAACAAAGTTTGAATCAAGTCTCCTTTTAGCAGAAAATGGCCATTGAAAAACGACGAATTCAGTTTTCAAGAGGAAAATGCCCTTTAACGGCCGAATTATGATTCAAAATGCACCTTATTCGATAGCTCACAATCTGTTTCATATAAATACATCACATCCCCTATCAATAACGGAACACAAAAAAGCATTTGCGCTTGAAGTTGCAAAAACCGTTTTGGACCACTTTTTGGCTGTGATTTTGTATTTTCTATTCCGCGCCGCGCGAACGTGCTTTGGCCATCCCTAGCCTAAGCGAAGGATAGTTGGAAACTTTTGCATTGAATAAACATGTACTTACAATAAGTGAGCATCAATTAGCATTGTGCATTATAACGAATATTTACAGAGACTGCTTAGACTCTGTTACTCTCTTGTTATTTGTTTTCTCCTTAATTGCAATTGCCATGCAAGATTTGCGTAGGTGTTCACGTGAACAGACCAAAATAAACATTATTGATCCTGGCCGCTGTGCGATAATTTGCGCAACATCAAAAAATGAGCTTTTTTCTAATTGCGATGAAAATTAGATTACTTCAGAATTCTATGTTTCCCCCTCTATTTTGTGAAATTTTCAAAAAACGCCATTTTTCACGATTTTTCGATGCTTTGACCAGCCATATCTCCAGATCGGTTTGGCCTAGACCATACATGTAACAGGGGGTCTGGGTGGGGGTCTGCCCCCCCCCACCCGACTTAGGCCAGACCCCCCCCCGGATGGGGACACCCCCCCCTACGATTTTTCTGGCAAGTAAATTTTCGAGCAAATTTTTGCAATTTTTTACACTTTCACACACAAAAATTGCCAAAATCGCCTGCAAAACAGCAGTTTTTAGCTGTATTTCAGCCCAAATTAGCGATTTTTGGCGATTTTTAGGCCGAAAAACCGCGATTTTTCTCGATTTTTGAGCGTTTTTTAGTGCCCACCCCCCTCCCCCGAAATTTTGGCTCAGACCCCCCTCGGCCGGCGCCAGACCCCCCAAACCCCCTCCCCCCATCGGCGGATGACCTGTTAAATGTATGGCCTAGACACGTCATGAAAGCATCATTGGAGTCGCCAAGGACTCAAGAATCGAATTCTATAGTCACCTAATTTTCATCGCAATTAGGAAAAAAGCTCATTTTTTATGTTGCCCAAATTAGTGTTCAGAGCAAACATAGCGCAGATTAGAATTTACCTGAGGCCGGAGCTCGACGTTGTCTACAATTTTGGTTATAAGGCTCAAGTCGCCCCGAGGTCTCCAAAAAAGTTATTTGCAAAAAATCGCCAGGTCCCATATTTTTTGAACAAACTATAGCTTGCATATGTACATACGTCAATAGTTGAGTCGAGATGACGAGTTTTACAGTCGCCATCCCACAGCGGCCAGGATCAATAATGTTTATTTTAGTCTGTTCACATGCACACTTACGCAAATGTTACATGGCATTGCTGAAGGAGAAAACAAATAACAAGAGAGTAACAGAGTCTAAGCAGTCTCTGTAAATATTCGTTACTAGTGCACAATGCTAATTGATGCTTATTTCTTGTAAGTACCAAGTAAGCAGAATGTTTATTCAATGCAAAAGTTTCCAACTATCCATCACTTAGGCATTGCTTGGGTTGGGCCGGCCCGATTTCCATCTCTAATTCCTTTCAAAAAGACAATTCATACGTCGATCATGGGAAACATCAAATGAAACCGAGAAATTTTTTTTTCAGGAAACATACTTTATATCACCACAGAAATACCATAAATAATAGCTCAGAGACACTGTACCATGAAAGCAGCACCATTTTAAAGACATCTTTCCTTACAATCAGCGACTACGTCCAAACTTTGTTATTTTTATTTTATTTTTTCCTCTCATATCAAAATCATCGAGCAAAGTAGGGTTAGTACACAACATAAGATGAATACGGGTTAGTAAACGGACGACCAGGACTATATGACAGAATATAACCGGATATGAAAGACGGCTCAGTGGCTCTGGAGCTCTTACCCGAACCATAGACTAAAATCTTTAACCAAACCTTTTTCTTAAAAGCGCCGTATGAGCGAGCTACAACCTGATTTTGAGTAAGACTGTTAAAATTGTTTGCGAAACTGAAAATGATAAACAAAATAAGCATAAAACTCGTGTTAAACAGCGGCAACCAGGACCAGGTTTGTGCGCTATGTGCAAGATGAACAGTACAATATGTGTGCCAAAGATCTTCGAATTCGATTCAAAACTGACCAAGTTGTGTTGTTTACAGTGTGCAACCCATTATAAGGAAAATTTTTTTGATTTTCAACTTTCAAGGCCCAAAAACTCGATTTGGTGTACATTTTTATTTCGATTTTTTTACTTTAATCGAAAGCAAAAACATAGCGCTACATTTCCATGAAATAAAACAGTTGAACTATTGACGGTGCGGGGGTCAAATCGGGCCCGGAAATGATTCGAAAAAATCTTTTTCTCTGCAATGCAGTCGAGTAGGGCATCATTTGAAAGAGAATCGTTTTCTGATTCTAAATATGCAATTTGCAAGCTCCTGCGATCATTTGGTCCAGAGTTATGACTCGAAATCTGTGAGAGGGTCGAAAAAGTGACCCTCTCAAAGATGGCCGGGAAGGTGATAAAATGTCTTTTTAGGTTAAATTAAACCAAAATATGAAATTTCAGCCAAATCGGAGACAAAAAGTTGAAATTTGTCCGGAGGTTAAGGAGAAAAAGTCGATTCCTAGAGAAACCGGCTCTTAACACATGCACAAATCGTCGCAATTTTTACTCTGAAAAATTTACGCAATTCTGTCACTTCAACCACATGTTATTCACTTCCAAGTGAAACCTGCATTCGGTTTAATGGTGCCCTCAAACTTCCGCTCAGTTACAAGGTAGAAGAATCGTACGAACTATTTGTGCTGTGTACAAAACCACACTTTGGTTGGAGAGACAAACCGTTTATAACGCGATACCGTACCACCGGTACTGTACATGCCAGATGTCGCAGTTTTGGATGCTAAAATTAGTTGGAAATGCGAGCAAATCCTCAAAACTTTCAGGTAAAACTCCTAGCATTGCAGTTAGTTGTGCTCTATGTAAATTACAGATGCTCTGCTCTAATCGGCAGGTAAGTTTAAATCGAAAATAGTTTACTCTCAGTCTGAGTTTGCTACTAACGTTTGCTATGGCTTAACAGCCAATCTCTGATTCATTGGAAGTGCTATACATCAAGGAGGAGGAGGAGGAGGAGGAGGAGGAGGAGGAGGAGGAGGAGGAGGAGGAGGAGGAGGAGGAGGAGGAGGAGGAGGAGGAGGAGGAGGAGGAGGAGGAGGAGGAGGAGGAGGAGGAGGAGGAGGAGGAGGAGGAGGAGGAGGAGGAGGAGGAGGAGGAGGAGGAGGAGGAGGAGGAGGAGGAGGAGGAGGAGGAGGAGGAGGAGGAGGAGGAGGAGGAGGAGGAGGAGGAGGAGGGGGAGGAGGAGGAGGAGGAGGAGGAGGAGGAGGAGGAGGAGGAGGAGGAGGAGGAGGAGGAGGAGGAGGAGGAGGAGGAGGAGGAGGAGGAGGAGGAGGAGGAGGAGTGCCATCTAATGAGGCGAGCGAGGAAACAGAGGAGGAGAGGATGGAGACGACTGCCAAGAAGACCGCCGGTCTTGAGCCCACCATCACCACCGAGCCACCGCTGCTGCAGGTGCATTGTATCCGGGGGGGTGAACGGAAAACAAGGTCGCCTTAGGAGGACACGCAAGGCCCTTTTGGGGGGGAGGGGCCGAAAAATCCGGGTTTTAGGACGATGTCGTTCATGAGCGGTCCCTCATTCCATTTTTAGTTTGCTAGCGAAATGTTCAGCATTGAAATTTCATTCAGCCTTGAATTTTCTTGCGGAAATAAAATGTAGTTATTAGGAATCACGAGTTTTTCGACAGAGTAAAGTATAAAACAGCTTTCTGGTACCTATTTGACTGATTGTTGGCAAATTGGCAAAAATTCGCACTAATATAGAATTTCTTGCGTTTGGCAAACTGACTACAAACTATTTTTAGACTACATATTTTTGGACCGGAATTCGACAACTACAGACTAAGACTACAAATTATTTTTCAAAAATTTTTGACTACAAACTAAGACTATAAATTAAAATTCTCTGAGGAAATAGGTCTAATGTTGATATACAATAAAAGCAAGAAATCCAATGAAAACTAATCTAAATTGCGAAATGACCCTAATTTAACGAACTATTTGGTATCGCATATTTGCAACATTCAACTTTTCAACTTAAAAGACCAATCTGTTTTTGACAATCCACCGAAATTCAACATAAAAACAGTTTAGTTTGGATAGCAGGACAAGCGTTACAATACTATTCTCTTAGAGAAGAGAAATCCAGTAATCAAAAGCTCACTATTACACAACAACTGCTTTACACTGTAACAACAGGGTCACTTAAACAGAAACATAAAACAACATCTCTCTTTCAGTTAGCCCGCGCAGGCCCCACTATAATGGGGGCTGGCTTGCACAGTAGCGTGTTCTTGACATGTTTGCGCACATCAGTGCTCAAGCCCAACAACAGATAGGGATTGAGCCAGCAGAGAATGTCAGCAATGACAAAATACAGCCAAGCGTACTCGAGAAACAGCTCAGTGGTCACAGCAAAAGTCATCACAAACGAGTACACACCATACACCAGCATGACCAGAAACACAAAGAACCCTATGATGGCCAGCTTCACGTCTGACCGAAGCTTGCCCAGTGATCGGTTTTGGTTCTGAGACTGTAAGTTGTTCCGGGCTGTCCAGAACACAGCTACATAGCTGATCGAGCTGACCACATTGCAGCCGCAGTTGACCCCTAGCAGAGTACTGAAGTAGCGGCCCTGAAAATTGATTTCTCAATCATTTACACAGTCAGTCAACCATATGGCTGGATATGGTCGGTCGGTCGGTCGGTCGGTCGGTCGGTCGGTCGGTCGGTCGGTCGGTCGGTCGGTCGGTCGGTCGGTCGGTCGGTCGGTCGGTCGGTCGGTCGGTCGGTCGGTCGGTCGGTCGGTCGGTCGGTCGGTCGGTCGGTCGGTCGGGTGGTCGGGTCGTCGGGTCGGGTCGGGTCGGGTCGGGTCGGGTCGGGTCGGGTCGGGTCGGGTCGGGTCGGGTCGGGTCGGGTCGGGTCGGGTCGGGTCGGGTCGGGTCGGGTCGGGTCGTCAAACACCTAGTAGGTTTACCTGCCAGACATTGTCCTTCCAGTAGACGATGCCCAATGGCCCAGTGCCGTTCGGACTCATTCCATCATATGCGAATTCCAGTGTCAGCTGCGGCGCTGCCATGGTCAGTGGGATCAGCCAGTGCAAGGCAATCACCAGCCACGTGCGGTTAGGACTCCATATCTAAACACCGAACTACAAATTTTCACACAAACTTCAGTTTGCCTCATGGGGTAGAGCTTCACCAACCAGATCATGTCGGGTCATGAAAACCAGAGCTGTGAATCGGTTGAGTGCCAGCAAGGCGATGCCGAAAAACTGTCCGAAGACGCATACCCATGTGCCGATCATGTAAAACTTGGCAAGGAAACGTGGCATTTGCCGTGCCAAGTCAGCCACCCACAGCCAGTCGTACATGGGAAACTTGCCCAGCACCCATGTATCCAGCAGCATGTAGATGTCAAAGATGCCGTTAGAGACGCACAACTTGAAGAACGGTGTGTTCAGTGGGTGCTCTTTTCGCTTCTTCACAAACGTCACCAGCAACAACACATACAGAGGCAAGCTGACCAGAAAAGCTATGAAGAGGACTGTGTCCAACGGATCTAGTGTCCAGGCCATTTAACTGCAACAATGAATGGTGTTGCTGTAGTACTGTCAGGCACTTTCAGTTATGGTAAAGCTACCATATGCCGGTACCTATGCTAGTGGTGCCACAGATGTCCATAAAAACGAACCCAGCAGATTTCTCGCTTAGCAACCGCAAATCTCAACCGATTTGGGTACCGTAAAACTTCTAATAAATGCGGACGCTCTAACAATAGCGCTCCCACGCGCAATACTATCAACGCTTTGTACATGTTTCCAATGTAGAATACTGTTCCTTTGAGAGAATTTTCTTTGATTAAGCTTGCAAACAATAGTCAGACTTAAGAGTCAGCCTCTGAACCGATCGAGTCTCAGTATTCAGACCCCAAAATTGAAACTTTGGGCTAGAGAGCTGTAAGTTGGTATACTAATACATACTTATGAGTTGTCTTTCGGCCCCAAAGGATTAGTGGATTTGACGCTCCAATCCCGAGATACAGCCTTCTGAAAATCGGCCCGCTTAACTATGGGACCAAAATTTCAAACTCGAATTTCTACCCTACCAGATGGAGTTGGAAGATAGAAATTTGTGTTTTTGCGTAAATTTTGGAGTACTTTAAGAATCTGCTGTCCAATTTTGTGTTAGAAGAAAAAAATTTTTTTTCGACCTCTTCGGCGGGCCATAACTCGGCTGGACCCCCCTAGAGGCGTTTTTTTATTTCATAACTTTGTAGCGCTTTTTATAACCTTCATTTTGGTATAGAATATGCTACGATTGCTGGTGGCCAATCGAGTGAAAATTGGCCTCAAATGTCACCAACTCGAAAAATTCGCATGTTTCACTATAGACATAATTTTCCAAATCGAATTTCTGACTTAATAAACGGAGTTGAGCTTTGAAAATTTGGGTTTCCAGAGTACTTTAAGTGTGCTTTCGGAATATTTAGTGGATTTAGAATTTCGAGGAAAAACAATTTTTTTCTACCTCTTTGGCGGGCCATAACTGGGCTGGAAACCCCCCTAGAGGCGCTTTTTTATTTCATAACTTTATAGCGCTTTTTATAAGCTTCATTTTGGCATAGAATATGCTTCGATTGCTCGTGGCCATTCCGGTGACAATTGGCCTCAAATGTTGAGAACTCATAAAAATTTGGCCTTCCAAATGAGGGAATTTTTCGACTTTATAACCTATGAGGCCAATTGTCACCGGAATGGCCACGGGCAATCGAAGAATATTCTATACCAAAATGAAGCTTATAAAGTTATGAATGTTAAAGTTAGTAAGAGTGAGTGTAATGACTATGACTGGTTAGTAAATACATGTCCAACGACTGTTGTACAGTATTGACAGATTGTAAGTAATGTGGACGATAAAGTAAATACTGATGATCAAATAGCCATTAAGCATATTGCTTGATTTCCAACTGCAGTCAGTCCAAGATGCGCTGGTTAAGCAATCTGACTTTGCGTGTCATAACCTACCCATACACGGGCTGGATGGAACCTTGCGCATTGAACAACTTGCAGCCCAGGCGCCCAGATTGTTTCTTTCCCGGTCTGACTGCTGAAATAATCTACAATCTGATGCTGAGTGTAGGCGCAAACTACACACTAACTTCAACAAATAGTAGCTGGTTCGGCAAGTTTGAAAATGGACGCTGGAATGGGGGTTTGTTTTCGCAGTTACAGAATGGAAAAGTGGATATGCTTGGGGATTTCCCAGTTTTTACTCAGCAGCGAAGTGAAACATTCGACTACGCATTTCCTGTCACTCAAAACAGGATCGTTTTCTTAGCTAAAGCTGGCGAGCCTAGCTTGGCAGGCAGTGCCTGGCTTTTGTTCAAAGTTTTCAATCCATCTGGCTGGATCTTGATTGCTTCTTCAATCTTGCTGTCTTTGCTGGTAGTGTTGTTCATGCAAATTTTTACCCAAACTGGGGCTGAAGTATGGAACCGATTTCATAATGGAATGGACTCATTCAAGAGTAACCGAATAGCAGTCAAACTGAACGTTTTGATCTTTGGACTGTCCTGCATGTTCATCAGCGGTTTGTATGAAGATCTTCTCTTGACAAAGCTGACTCGTGTTCCTTCAACACAGCTGTTCTCAGATCCCTGGCAGGTCATAGATATGGTCGACTCAGGTGATGTCAAACTGATCTTTGAAAGTTCCAGTGGAGCGCTGATCGAAACTGTAAATACATCTTCAGCCAGCTATGACCATGCTCTGCGCCATGCCCTGGCTAAAAACCCGCCATTCTACAGTTCCAACAGGACCAAAATCTTCGAGTTAGTCGCTACTGGAAAGTATGTCTTAGTCACTTTCGAGTTCATGGAATTGTTTGCGCGTTTGTTCGCATGTCAGATTGCCGAAGTGAAAGTGAAATATAATCACTACATGCAGGATGGTTTGGTCTTCAGAAAAGGGTCACCTCTGACCAAAGTCTTTGCTTATCATATACAACTACTGCGGCAAGACATAGAGAATATCCGACAGAAATACCAAGAACGCAACAAACAAAGAATAATTGATCACTGTGGTCGAAAGCCTGTTTTTCAGGCCGAGTTTAAGCCCCTGACATTACACGCGCTAATGGGTGCATTTTTAGCCTTAGCTGCTTCTGCGTTAGCTGGAGCATTGCTGTGCAGCATTGAGGGGCTCACAAAATGGCTGCAGAATAGAAAAGGGTGTATAAAGATCACTGAGGAAAATGGAAACAGTCATCACAACTGGAGATTGTCTGGAAATCTATAGTTGGTTATAGTTTGTTTGCTTTATTAGTATATAGTTTTTCGATGTGGCGGTCCTGTTCTTTTGAAGTGTTCACTGGTGAGTTTTTGAAATAAATATGGTGTGATCAACTTGAATAATCGAGTGAATTAAATTGAGTGATCGTTCAACCAATCAACTGACCAACAGCACCAACGAGTTCGGTATCTCATCATTTATCGGTGTTTCATCATTTATTGGTATCTCATCATTTATCGGTATCTCATCATTTATCGGTATCTCATCATTTATCGGTATCTCATCATTTATCGGTGTCTCATCATTTATCGGTATCTCATCATTTATCAGTGTCTCATCGTTTATTGGTATCTCATCATTTATCAGTATCTCATCATTTAATGGTATCTCATTTATCGGTGTCTCATCATTTATTGGTGTCTCATCATTTATCGGTATCTCATCATTTATCGGTGTCTCATCATTTATCGGTGTCTCATCATTTATCGGTGTCTCATCATTTATCGGTGTCTCATCATTTATCGGTGTCTCATCATTTATTGGTATCTCATCATTTATCGGTGTCTCATCATTTATTGGTGTCTCATCATTTATTGGTGTCTCATCATTTATCGGTATCTCATCATTTATCGGTGTCTCATCATTTATCGGTGTCTCATCATTTATTGGTGTCTCATCATTTATTGGTATCTCATCATTTATCATCATTTTTGCTGCTTGACCGCCTTTAACACTAGGCCGCTGCCCTCCCTTCTGTTGTCTTTTGTGTCAAAAGCCGTGCAAATTGCTTTCGCAAATGTCGACTTGCATTCAATGTGGCGACAAGCTCTTTTCTGGCCCAGTAAAAGTCGTGAGATGCTCCTTCTGCGGTGGAGCATTCCTGTGTCAGCCCTGTTTTGGAAAGTCTTTGCTGGGACCGAGAGTGTCCGTTCAGTACTGTGATGAGGTCTGTAGTCTTGCACGTAAAACCAACTTTATTGCGCTGAGTTGCCCTGACTGCTCTGACCTGATTGAGAGACTTCGCTCCAAAGAGATGGACCGTGACGACTGGCCATCAGTGGCTACGATGACTGCTCCCGGCCCTCCTGATGATGACTATTCTACTCTCTGCAGCAAAGTGTCATCCCTTGCCGATCAACTTGAGAAGGTGACAGCTGATCTGGATAAGCTGTCCACTCACGCGATGAAGAGAACCTACGCATCTGTCCTGCAAACTGCCAGAAATGGCCTGCCTGTTCCAAACCCGTCTTCGTGCTACGACAAAGCGCACTCAGAGCTGGTGCGTATTTGTGACTGGGAACGAGAGATGCGAGAGCGTGAGCGGCGCAGTCTGAACCTTGTCATTAATGGACTCTTCACTCGAGCGACAGACAGTAAGGACATCCCTGCACTAGTAAACGATCTGTTTTCTGACCTGTCTATTGACTGCTTAAATATTTTGAATATTCGGACTCTTGGTACAGACACGAATCGTAAGGTTGTGGTGGAATTGAAAGACCAAGTGACCAAACAGACCATCATGCAACGAAAAAGAAAGGCTCTGTCTGCAAAGGCCCAGTATGCATCTGTCTACATTGGTTGTGATCTGACGCCGTGGCAAGCTAAGAAAGCTTTTGACTTGCGGAAAGAATTGCGACTACGGCGGGAAAATGGCGAAACCGATCTCTTTGTAGACTACCGCACGCTCTGCATTCGGAGTGCTAAGACCAAAGCCTCCATTTGTTAATGTTTTTGTTCTTTGTTCACCTTGATTCAATTCAGTTAGCACAGCGTATTGTCTTGATAAGTAGAGTCATACATGTAACAGGGGGGGTCTGGGGGGGTCTGGCCCCCCACCCGACTTAGGCCAGACCCCCCCGGATGGGGACCCCCCCCCCCCGAGACGATTTCACCCACCCCCCCTCCGATTTTTCTGGCAAGTAAATTTTCGAGCAAATTTTTGCAATTTTTTACACTTTCACACACAAAAATTGCCAAAATCGCCTGCAAAACAGCACTTTTTAGCTGTATTTCAGCCTAAACTAGCGATTTTTGGCGATTTTTAGGCCAAAAATTGCGATTTTTCTCGATTTTTGAGCGTTTTTTAGTGCCAACCCCCTCCCCCAAAATTTTGGCTCAGACCCCCCCCCCCGGCCGGCGCCAGACCCCCCCAACCCCCCCTCCCCCATCGGCGGATGACCTGTTACATGTATGAGTAGAGTAGACGTAAGTGAAGTGTGTTAAGGGCCGCATGTTATGTCAATCTCTGGCGATTTGTGGGCCCGTTGCCCAAGTAGTAACAAAAGAGTAAACGTATCGGTGTCTCATCATTTATCGGTATCTCATCATTTATCGGTGTCTCATCATTTATCGGTGTCTCATCATTTATTGGTATCTCATCATTTATCGGTGTCTCCTCATTTATTGGTGTCTCATCATTTATCGGTATCTCATCATTTATCGGTGTCTCCTCATTTATTGGTGTCTCATCATTTATCGGTATCTCATCATTTATTGGTATCTCATCATTTATCGGTGTCTCCTCATTTATTGGTGTCTCATCATTTATCGGTATCTCATCATTTATCGGTTTCTCATCATTTATCGGTATCTCATCATTTATCGGTGTCTCATCATTTATCGGTGTCTCATCATTTAATCTTTCTTTTAATTTTAATTTATTCTATCGCTCTGGAATTGTCTGAACGATGAGCAAGTTACTGTTGACTTAGCTCGTTTTAAAACCATTGTGCGTTCCAACGACCTTTAAAAGAGCCGGTTTCTCTAGGAATCGACTTTTGCTCCTTAACCTCCGGACAAATCTCAACGTTTTGTCTCCGATTTGGCTGAAATTTCATATTTTGGTTTAATTTGACCTAAAAAGACATTTTATCACCTTCCCGGCCATTTTTGAGAGGGTCACTTTTTCGACCCTCTCTCAGATTTCGAGTCATAACTCGGGACCAAATAATCGTAGGAACTTGCGAATTGTATATTTAGAATCAGAAAATTATTCTCTTTCAAATGATGCCCTACTCGACGCAATCAATGTGCTCAAATGTTCCGATAAGGAGAAGAAACGAATTGAAAAATGCTTATACAGATTTATTTGGAACGATGGAAAGCCAAAAGTAAAGATGAAAACATTGATTCAAGATTACCACTTGGGAGGACTGAAGGCTCCAAGCATATCAATAAGTAACGACTCCATCAAGCTTAAGTGGGTTGCCAGAATAGCAAAGAGTTCTCTCTGCAAATGGGCTGCGATTCGGTTGCGCAAACTCAATTCATATGGAGGAATCCTAACACTTCTAGAAGGTCGTTTTAATTGGAACGAGGTTAAAAACAAAATAAACCCATTTTATAGTGAACTCTTGAAAGTGTATGTGGAATACTGGGATAACGTTATGTTTAAGAGACCTGCGGATGAGCCACTGCTGGCTAGAAGCATTTTCAACAATAAGGATGTGAAGTTAGGACAGCCTAAGCGTATGTACTTTAATCCTAATCTGAAAGAAAATGGAATTACCAGAGTAAGACACTTGCTAGGAGATCAGGGTTTATTTATGGATTACCCAGAAGTGATGGCATCCAGCCTTGGCTATAGACAGGAAGCAGTGGAAAAAATTGTGGACAGCATTGCCACGTACATGGCGCAATGAAATTTCTGATAACTGTAATGGGTTGCTGCAAGCTTATCAGGCATACAATCCTGAAATAAAGGATGCAACCAAGCTAAGTATTCCGCTGTATAAAAGGTACAAACTAAAACTAGCCAAGATGTATGAAAGTCCTGCAGCACAAAAACGATGGACGGATAAATACTGGGTTACAGAGGATTTATTTGAAAAAGCCTGTGTACTAGAGATGTGCACGGGCCGGGCATGCCCGTCAACGATTTTGGACGGGCCGGGCCGGGCCGGGCACCATTTTCAGGCCCCCCGGGCCGGGCCGGGCCTGATTTTGATGCCCGTTGGGCATGTATAAAGAACAGCAGAATACAAAAAGAACACCTTGATTAGCTTAGCATTGTCCCAAATGAATTCAAAATACGCGCGCCGTTCTACCATATGCAGAATTATTTTAACAGTAATTTCAGCCTTGGTGCCGTTCGTACACAAGCCTTTACCCCCACCTGCCGACCAACTTAATCTTAAGCCTCTATTTGGAGCTCAGGCTTAGATTCAAGTGCACACTGATTTATAGGGTTGAGCTTCTGCGTCTGGCTTTAAAAAGGGTGTCAACCACCCCCACTGCCCTGGATATGTAATGTACATTGTATGGTATTAGTACATCAATGACAAAAACCCCAATATCGAATTCCTGGAAAACAACCCAATACCAGTTCGCACTCTAATTAAAGGCAAGCATAAATTTGAAATTCGCTGTTTTAAAATGCCAATTTCCAAAGCTTAACATGAAATTTAGCTTTTAATCTGAAAATTCATGCCAAATTTTCAAAAATTTGGTGAGACAAAGCAAAATTAACGGGCCGGACAGGGCCGGGCCGGATTTTGGGCGGGCCGGGCCGGGCACCATTTTCAGGCCCCCCGGGCCGGGCCGGGCCGGGCCCGATTTTGATGCCCGTCGGGCATGGCGGGCCGGGCATGCCTCACCTAATCGGCCCGCCGGGCCGGGCCGGGCTGGAAAAAAGGTGCCCGTGCACATCTCTACTGTGTACGGGCACACCGTCTGTCACCTGATGTTAAATTGCGGAATTTTCAATATCGGGTGTTGCATAGGATAGTTCCAACAAAGCAGTATTTATTCTACAGAAGGATAGTAGATGACATGAATTGTAAGCAGTGCCATTTGCAGAAAACTGATACAGTGGAGCACATGCTTGCTTTATCATTGCGCCGTAGCAAAAAAAGCTTGGAGAATGTTAGAATCACTTATTCTCGAAATTGAACACCAAGAGGTAACATTTGATCTAATCTCAGCACTTTTTGGACAAATTCATTACCTGTTTGTAAATGCAACGGTATTGAATCTGTTAGGCATTTATACAAAAAGGTTTATATACAGCTTAGCACGACGGGAAGTTAAAGAATTTTCCGATATGACCTTCAAGCATTTTATAACGGCAAGCTTGAAAACTGCATATTATGCCAGTATTATGCTGAAGAAGAAAGAAGCCTTTACCGAAATTTGGGACAAATACTTGCGTTTCTTTGAAATTCTTCAATAATTAAGGAAACAGTAAAAGCCATAATCAAACCTCAAGTATCAAGGTAAACTGCTCTACATCACACACATACATGTCAAGGACTCTGACCCAGCTGCTCAGTGCATCCTTTTCTAACCCATATCTGTGTTCTACTAACCATATTCGTAATAATAAAAATTGTTCGAAAAAAAAGAAAAAAAAAGATTGCTTGTGTTTAAGACAAAAATACCCTTGATTTTCAGAAGAATGAGGATACTTGAGATGGCCAATGTAGCATTGAAATAATAAACGCGCACGCTCCAATACTAGCGCCCCCAAAAGCAGTCAGGAAAAAATAATAGCGCAGCGCTAAATCTAAACTTTACGGCTAAATCTTTTTTGACTGCAAGATAAATAAATTATTTAAAGATTGATGAAATTTCCACTAAGATTTTTTGTTTCGTTCCAGAGATATTCGCTCTCAAAATAAAAACAGTGCGAATTTGACAACGAGCAAGAGAAAATTTTATTACTCTGTTGCAGTTCATCAAAACAGATTCCTGCTGTTCAGGCCTATAACGAGACTTTACTGGTGAAGAAACCGAGTGAAGTAAAATATATCGGAACCCTACTGCAGAGCTTAAACATAGCGGAGCATGTGTGTTACCAGTAAAGGTTGGCTATGTTTAAGCTCTGCAGAAGCATTCCGATATATTTTGAAGTACAATGGAATCGGTTTTGTTCACTGCCAAAATAACTGTCACCTACCGATCGATGGCTTGACTTGATGCAGTAGAGTGAATGAGCTTCGAAAAACCTCTCTCACAGTCATTAATTTAGTTCGTTATCAAGATTATAGGCTTTGGTCAGACGGCTAATTAGCCCACGTTCCAATTAACTCTTAGCTTTGTTTGTGTCCAGCTAATTTGAACCGATTTTGATGACAGTATCTGGTTTTTTACCGTTGTATTTATGGGTATAGTGTACCAGTAAAGCAAGTGCAGGTAGGCTTTAAAAAGCTGTCTGCAATCATGCACACCAACAAAGCAGTAAAGTGTGTAGGCTACCCAGAGTTTATACCCGCGGGGATAATTAGTGTGCCTCATTAGTGTGCAGAGGAAACTAATTAACAGGGTCCTCCTGTACGTACATCACCCAATCGAAACTGTGAGTTAATTGTTGTATACGCTGTAAGCTACGCGAACAGAAATTTTTGCCTCACAAACCAGGCTCATAGATCCGAGAGGGACACATTAGTTTTGCGAAGTTTTTCCGCACACCCTAACCCCATCTGAGTTTTGAAGATTATGGACGGCCCCCTTTACATACACAAAAACTGTATTATGTAGTACGTATGTTTGCGTCCCGCTGTAGCTTTACAAAACCCTGATGTTATACAGTGTAAGTGTGTGTGCTATGTTACGACGCATATTAAGCAATACTGCAGTTTTTCACACCTTCCCGCCACAAGGGCAAAACCTCTGCTTAGCTCGGTTCAATTATAGATCTTCCACGCTTTTTTCAAACAAAATTTAGGTACTTCAACAAAAATCAAACAACAAATAAAAAACGGAAAACCCAACTAGAGAAAGAACTACAGCAAATACAAAGCAACATCAACAAAAGCCAAATCCCTTGCAATCTGTACAGTCTCGCTTCTTGGTCTTTCTGCAGGGCATGTTCCGGTCCACATGGGCGCAGTCGCAATCGTAGAACTGATTGCCGATGCCGGCACACAATAATTATGCGTATATCATCAACATGCGGCTAATATCTGTCATCCTACAAGAGGACAATAGTCATTCTTGAAGCGCTGCGCTGCATGATCATCCATCGCAAGCACTCATCACAGAAAGATTGTTTGAAAATTATTTGAAACTTGAAATCACCTCTTATCTCTTTGGGGACGACTCCACGTCGTATGGCGAATGAAAATTAGCGCGGTATTGGAGCACTGTCCCGATTAGGAACACTATCGTAATCAATATCGGATATAGCTTTTCCAATCCTCTCTGGGCGTAATATTGAAATCGGCGCGATTGATTAGCCGAGCTCTTCAAATATGGAGCCGATTAGGATCTGGTCGTTTTTAATTTCTTGCGCGTCTGATTACGTACAATTGATATCTAACACCTTGAGTACTCTGAGCGATTGACCGCTTGACCGGTTTTTGGCAAGAAAATTTCGGCCAAGACCAAGAGTACTGTTGCTAAGTAAATTATAATTTTAATTATATTTTTTAGCAATTTACTAAAGTCCATGTCAAAAAAGAGCGGACTGGCGGTTTTTTGCCAATAACTCCTTATGGGTGCATCGGAGCGCTTTTTGCCTCATAACCAAAGTTGTAGAGTGGCTCGAGCTCGGTACTATGGTGCAACCTAATCTGCGCAACGCGCCATGGTAATGCTAATCTGCGCAACGCAAAAAAATCGGTTTTTCCTGTAGTTGGGATGAACGCGAGTTTTTCAGTGAATTATAATCTACAGACCTCGGGGATTTCAAAAATGTATTTATATTTCTTCTAGGTGGAACGGTTCAAGAGTTATACACCATCAAAGTTGGCCGAAAATGCTAAAAATGGCCATTTTTGGCGATTTTCAGATTTCTGGGGGGGGATTGGAATAACTCTGGACCAACTCAGCCGATCAGGCTGAAATTCATATATATGGTGTAAAATTTAGTTTTACGTCGATTGAGACACATAAGAACCCTGAAAAATTGACCCTGATACCGTAATCCCGATTTTTTCAACTTTAGGTCATTTGATTTTTTCTCTGGTTGCATATAGTAGTTTAAGCCCTCTACTGTGGTTAAAAATGTACTTTAACGTGTTTTGAATCGATTTCAGTCCATTCTGAAGCCATTCGGATACTGTAGTGTGTGGTCCTGGCACGAAAATAACTTTTTGTCAATTTACATTGTTTCTGCGGCAAAGAAATGACCTATAGAGTAGGCAGTAAAGGTTTTCATGGTCGGGGAATCCATTGCTGACATAACTATAATCACTGGAATACTGTATTTTGAGGTCCCAACACGAAAATTGTTATTTTGCGTTTATGCATGCCTGGTGCAAGGAAACGCTCTATAGAGTAGGGAATAAAGGTTTTCAGGGGTGGGGAACCTATTTCTGACATAACCGTCATTGCTGGGTTACTGTATTTTGTGGTCCCGACGAGAAAATTGTTATTTTTTGCTATTTGGGTGTTTCTGTTGCAAGGAAACGATGAATTGACAAGCACTAAAGGTTGTCGGCTTCAGCGAATTCATTCAGGGCATAGCGAATGTTACTGGATTACTGTATATTGTGGTCCTGGAACGAATGTACAAACTCATAAGTTTGATTACCTACTATATTTAGCTTTCTCCTGCAACAGGAACACCTAAATTGCAAAAAATAACAATTTTCTCGTCGGGACCACAAAATACAGTAACCCAGCAATGACGGTTATGTCAGAAATAGGTTCCCCACCCCTGAAAACCTTTATTCCCTACTCTATACAGCGTTTCCTTGCACCAGGCATGCATAAACGCAAAATAACAATTTTCGTGTTGGGACCTCAAAATACAGTATTCCAGTGATTATAGTTATGTCAGCAATGGATTCCCCGACCATGAAAACCTTTACTGCCTACTCTATAGGTCATTTCTTTGCCGCAGGAACAATGCAAATTGACAAAAAGTTATTTTCGTGCCAGGACGACACACTACAGTATCCGAATGGCTTCAGAATGGACTGAAATCGATTCAAAACACGTTAAAGTACATTTTTAACCACAGTAGAGGGCTTAAACTACTATATGCAACCAGAGAAAAAATCAAATGACCTAAAGTTGAAAAAATCGGGATTACGGTATCAGGGTCAATTTTTCAGGGTTCTTATGTGTCTCAATCGACGTAAAACTAAATTTTACACCTTATATATGAATTTCAGCCTGATCGGCTGAGTTGGTCCAGAGTTATTCCAATCCCCCCCAGAAATCTGAAAATCGCCAAAAATGGCCATTTTTAGCATTTTCGGCCAACTTTGATGGTGTATAACTCTTGAACCGTTCCACCTAGAAGAAATATAAATACATTTTTGAAATCCCCGAGGTCTGTAGATTATAATTCACTGAAAAACTCGCGTTCATCCCAACTACAGGAAAAACCGATTTTTTTGCGTTGCGCAGATTAGCATTACCATGGCGCGTTGCGCAGATTAGGTTGCACCATAGTACCGAGCTCGAGCCACTCTACAACTTTGGTTATGAGGCAAAAAGCGCTCCGATGCACCCATAAGGAGTTATTCGCAAAAAACCGCCAGTCCGCTCTTTTTTGACATGGACTTTAATACAAGTAAATTATTTGGTAAGTAAATTATAATTAAATTAAATTTCTGCGAAAACAGGAGAAGTTAATTATAATTATAATTCGCAAATTTTACTTACCAAAAATAATTTACTTAATTTACTTAAAATATACTTAATTTACTTACGCAAACCTAGCTATTGCTGAACCTTTTTGGCATCATGCAAGTGCTGCGTTAGTGTCAGCTTTCGGTATCTATACAGTACCTTTCAATGGCAAGCCATACTTACTGTACGGTACAATTTTCCGCCCACCCACCGCGTTTCGTCTTTGCGCTTGTTACTCTTAATCTCCCACAAAACTAACTAGTCCAACTTATTCGCCAAGCTAAGACTGGATATTAGGTACTTTTTAGCCAGTTTTTCTATGCGATAACACATGCTCAGTCTCACAGGCATTCTCTGTTGTGTATGCAAGTAGAAACTGACTGGAAAGCCTCCTGAGATTGAGGTTTTAATTCTGACGAACTGTCATTGTTACTGTTGACAGACATGGGCTATCATTTCGGCCGAGGGGTGATAAATTTTCAAATTCAGAGGGGGCTGGCTGGAGAGTGTAGCGGCGGCTGATGGGGGTTGAGAGGCTGGAAAGCCAAAAAGTCCGACTTTTCGCTAGAATTAAGGGTTTTTGGGTTATTTTTCGTTTC
Source organism: Sabatieria punctata (assembly GCA_030248155.1). NCBI lineage: Eukaryota > Metazoa > Nematoda > Chromadorea > Araeolaimida > Comesomatidae > Sabatieria > Sabatieria punctata. The sequence continues at coordinate 51,798 of JASANB010007946.1, forward strand.
ATTAGGTTGAAATAAGCTAGTCTGAGCTCATTTATACCTAACCTATTAAGTCATACTTTTTATCATAATAGTCTCCCAAAAATTCCTGAAAGGGGTAGCAGTAGCCTGAGGAACGGTAGGTCAGACCTGAGGCGGGTAAACCCCTCGCCCTCAGCTCACTGTGTCCATGTCTGTTTGTTGTTGACTTAACCTGTGACACCCTCATTTGGTTTTCATTCAAGATAACTGTTATAGCATCCTTGCTTGGTTGGAAGCAAAGCTGAAGGTGTTATACACCAAAATCAGGTCTATTTTAAATATACTTAATGCACTTAATTTAATTAAATATGGCAAGTAAATTATAATTAAATTAAATTTCTCTCAGATATGGTAAGTAAATTTTAATGTAATTATATTTCTCTGGGTATGTGGTAAGTAAATTATAATTTAATTATATTTCAAATAAATTTACTTAGCAACAGTAACCAAGAGCGTTTTTTGCTTGGCTGCCAACGGCCAAAGATTGGCCCCAAAAGGCCAAAGCCTGGCTGCGAACGGCTTGGCCGAAGGATTGTAGTAGCTAAAAGCTATATCAGGTAAACATTTTGAGATAAATTGTATATTTCTGAATTTTCAAGGTTTTACCGAGTTTACCGAATTGTTTGCTGAGTACTTACCGGGTTTTCTCTGAAAAACCCAGTACTTACTCGTACTTCTGAATTTAAGAGAATGTGGATTTAGGTTTTAGAAACCCTAATTACTGCACACAGAGTTCCGAAACCCTATCTTAAGGCAGAGCACAATGCCCCAATCAGGCTTTTTGTGCTAAGGTTCATCTGATGGTGCTTGATGCATGCTACATGCCTACTCTTGATTTACTGAACACCAAGAGACTATGATAAATTGGTATCTGTCACACAACTCGAACAGCTCAGATGCAGCAAGCCTTGAGTGTGATATCAAAGTAGGGCCATTTTCCATATCCTACATGTTGTAGGATGGAGCTGTCACCCAGATGACCCCACCACGCATATTTACCGCCTTGTGGTCTGCTATTTATGTACTGTGCTTTAATGGCCGTTTTCTTGGCGAACGCCGAACTGAATCCGCTGGGACAGGTTCCGTTTTGCCAGACACAGTAGTGGCCCTTGTGCAGGGCACCTGTAACAGTTTATGAACGCGCTTTCGCTTCTCACTTCCACGTTTATTGGTCTACTCTAACAGTCGGCACTTAACGCCGTTTATGGTACTGGCACCATACAAGGCGCCGGTACTACTGTGGGCAGGTATTGAGAAAGTACCTAATATCAGGTATCAGGTAAAGGTATTCCAAAAATGCCCAATCAGGTATAGGTAGATATTCACAAAAATACAGGTATCAGGTGTTAGGTATCAGATATTTTCCCATAAACAGTTGATATTCGGATTTTAGCCAAAAATCACTGAAAATGCAAATTTTGGCTTAAAAGGCAGCTAAAATCCGATTAGTTCCAGTCTTTTTAGGATTTTTTCGTTATGAAAGTGCCAAAAATGCTAAAAACCACTCTCAAAATTATTTCAGGGGTAGGGTGCGGTGCGGAATCGCTTTGTACATCCATCTCTGGTGGTTGATTTTCGTCACTCAGAATAACGCTTCTTGTAAACCCCTTTTCACCTCTCCAGTATGTCCCTATTTGTGTTCGCGTTTATTCATTGGCTTACTCAGAATTTTGCAAAAGGAAGAGTAAAATTTTTAGATCTCTAGTCGGGCCATCGCCCAATCAGGGCGAAAAAAAATTTGAAAAATTGCCTTAAAAAACGCTTTTGAAAGCATTCTGAGTATACATGTAATTTAAGAACAAACTAGGAGTTTTTATAGTCTGAAGAGGCCTGTTTGGGCAACGGCCCAACCATAGGGAGAAAATTTTGAAAAATTAGCCTTCCAACACCCTTTTTATATGAACAAATCGGTCTTAAACTACCATGTGATGCTATCTGTTTGTACCTGATACCTGTACCTGTTTCAATCCAAAAATACCCAAAATCAGGTAGGTACAGTTCAAAAGTACCCGATCAGGTATCAGGTAGGTATCAGGTGGGTATTGAAAATCTACCTGATAATCAGGTACAGGTACAGGTATACCTGATACACAGTACCCGGGTCTTGTAATCAGAATCTTGCAAAATCGCTTGTGCGATGACTATGTACAGTACAGTATACCAACCAACAAAGGAAACATTTCTGATTATGCAAGCAAAGAAGCCCAAATACAGGGTGTGCCAAAAAAAAACAACCCAGCAGAGTTTTTGCTGTAGCAACCGCAAATCTCAACCGATTTGAATGAATCCTTTTTTGAATGAAAGATAAATAAATTCTTGAAAGATTGATGTACCGCTTATTAAGATAGGCTGCTTAGTTCCTGAGATATTTGTCTTCAAAGTCAAAACAGAGATTTTGGCAATGAACAAGAGAGATAAAGAACAACCCAGCAGATTTTGTACTTTTGCAACCATGAATCTGAACCGATTTGAATGAATCCTTTTTTGAATGAAAGACTGACAAATTCTTCAAGGATTGGTGCAATTTTTATCGAGATTCAAAGTTCAGTTCTTGAGATTTCTTCAAATCTTCTAATTATTTCTAATTTCGAAACAGATTTTGGCAAAGAACAAGTGCGATTCCGTTGCATTTCATAATAAAGCAGATTCCTACTGCTGGGGCTAATGATACTTTAGTGTTGAAGTAAACCGAGTTTCTGTGTCACCAGTAAAGCCTCCAATAGCCCTTAGCAGTAGCAGGAATCCGTTTTATTACGAAGCGCAGAATAAATAAAAAAACCCTCTTGTTCACTGCCAAAATCACTGTTTTGATTTTGAGAGCCAATATCTCAGGAACTAAGCAGAGTAAATCAATGAAAATTTCAGCAGTCTTTTCAGGATTTATTTATCTTTCATTTAAAAAGGATTCATTCAAATCGGTTGAGATTTGCCGTTGCTACAGCGAAAAATTTGCTGGGTTGTTTTTTTTGGCACACCCTGTATGTATGTTGTATGTATGTTTATTTGTCAGCATACCATATATAAATATGTAATAACGTATGTAAGGAAATAACATTCTGGCATACACACGGTACGGTAGCTGACGGGAGATTGATACGTGTAGATTTACTCAACCTCCCCTAAGAAAGCGATACAAATTTTCATTAACGCGAGCACGGCGAAATTCAGCAATCGTTCTAACGGATTAAGTTTCGTCGCGGAGTCTATTCCATATCGAAACTACTGTATAGCTTAGATTAGAATATTTTGGCGAGTGAGGGTTCTAGCCATTGGTAGAACTAGCTTATAATTATGACCTCTAGTAACAGTAACCGGTGATATAGTAAATAAATCTGACATAGAAATATTGAAATAACCATTAAGCAGTTTAAAAACAAAAAGTAAATCAAAACATAAACGACGATATTTCAATGAATCAAGCTTAAACGTTCTGTATAATTGAGCGCACCAACACCAGGTAAATTAGCAGCAAAACGACGTTGCACTGATTCCAGTAAATCAATACTTGTTAAAAACGTAAGAGACCACACAACACATCATTGGCCGAACCCCCTCCCCTTGTCATCGGTTGTCATCATTTGGCAAACCTCCCTCCCCCTAACCGATGACGTCACTTTTGCACAGCCCCCAAAGGGATCACCTGAACTACACTATGCTGGTCAGTTTTGCAACGGACCACCATCCAGACATGCTTACGGACGACCGAACTAGTGATCAACATCAAGTAGGGGTTAACCCAGGAAAACACATCCGACACTATCGTGTACAAGGCCACTGCCCAGACATAACTCTCAATGTCTTCAGCGCTAGCCATTTCGTTGGTATAAAAGCCATAAAGGGCCAACAGAACGAACAGAACAAAGCCAAAGAAAGCCAGTTTTACATCGGAGCTAATAGTCTGACCGCTGCTGTGAGCTTGGCCTCCTAGAGCTGACGCGATTTCTCTTAAGTTTCCACGAATCTTCCAGACTATGGCCAGGTAACAGACAGCGCAGAAAATGTTGATCACCAGTAAGACCGCTGTGCTCATGATGAAGTAGAATTTCTAAACATTCAAGCTCACCTGAACTTTATAGATTGTCAGATGGATAGGATTCATGGAACCGGTACCATAGAAGAAATAGATTAGTGTTTTCAGTCCAGAAGGCGCCCTCGCTCTCGCTGCTCTCGCTCTCACTCTCGCTCTCACTCTTGCTCTCCCTCTCGCTCTCGCTCTCGCTGCTCTCGCTCTCACTCTCGCTCTCGCTCTTGCTCTCCCTCTCGCTCTCGCTCTCGCTCTCGCTGCTCTCGCTCTGGCTGCTCTTGCTGTCGCTCTCGCTCTCACTGCTCTCGCTCTCGCTCTCGCTCTCACTCTCACTCTCACTCTCACTCTCACTCTCACTCTCACTCTCACTCTCACTCTCGCTCTCGCTCTCGCTCTCGCTCTCGCTCTCGCTCTCGCTCTCGCTCTCGCTGCTCTCACTCTCGCTGCTCTGGCTCTGGCTCTCACTCTCGCTCTCACTCTCACTCTCACTCTCACTCTCACTCTCACTCTCACTCTCACTCTCACTCTCACTCTCACTCTCACTCTCACTCTCACTCTCACTCTCACTCTCACTCTCACTCTCACTCTCGCTCTCGCTGCTCTCACTCTCGCTGCTCTGGCTCTGGCTCTCACTCTCGCTCTCGCTGTCACTCTGGCTCTCGCTCTTGCTCTGGCTCTGGCTCTCGCTCTCGCTGCCCTCGCTCTTGCTGCCCTCGCTCTTGCTGCCCTCGCTCTTGCTGCTCTCGCTCTCGCTGTTCTCACTGCTCTTGCTCTCACTGCTTTCTCTCTCCTGTCAAGCACAGTTGCATGCCAGTTTTGTGATTAGGTTTATTTCTGGTCTGAAAAGATTGAGGAAGGCGCTAGAAAGTGTAGGGATAATAAAACCAGTCTTCGATACTCAGAACTGTAGTTTTTCGCGATTTAGGAAAAAAACGGAAAAAACTAAAAAAAACTGAAAAAAAGCAGATCGAGGTTTTTTCGGAAAAATATACATCCCTGCATTGTCTGACTGCCAACCTGGGCTTCAACGTTGAGCCATCGAATGGCGAATGGTCCAGTATCATTTTGGTTGGCCCCAACGCCCACATACACGAAGTCGAGTGCTAGCTGTGGAGCGACCACCACTGCAGGTATTACGAAGTTGACCGCCACAAATATCCTTGTATTGGTTCGGTTCCAAATCTGCATTCATTTACAGCATTATTACAGGGTCCGTCCAAAAAACAACCCATAGATTTTTACTGTATCAACGACAAATCTCAACTTATTCTAATGAAAGATAAATAAATTCTTGACAGAGTGATGAAACTTTTATTAAAATACTCTGCTTTGTTCCTGAGATATTTGCCCTCAAATTCAAAACAGAGATTTTGGCATTGAACAACAGTGATTTTTAATACAACCCAGCAGATCTTTTTTCTTTTGCAACCATGAATCTCAACTGATTTGAATGAACCCTTTTCAAATGAAAGATTGATAAATTCCTGAAAGGTTGGTAAAAAGTTTTATTAAGATACTCTTCTTAGTTGTTGAGGTATTTGCCCTCAAGTCAAAACAGATTTTGGTATGGAACAAGAACGACTCTGTTGCACTTCAGAATAAAACAGATTCCTGCTGCTGAGAGCTAAGTAGACCTTACTGGTGAAGTAAAGCGAGAGTGTGTTACCAGTAAGTTTTAGAGACCTGCACGGGCCGGGCCTGGTCGCCCTACAGAGGATTTTTAGAGCATTTCAGCCGGGCCGAGCCACAAAAATTGCATTTTCATAAGGGCCGGGCCGGGCCCAGGCCGTAAAAATTGGGCTTCCGGACAGGCCGGGCCATCAAAAAGGCGGCCCGTGCAGGTCTCTAGTAAGTTTACAAGTAGTAGGAATCCGTTTTATTACGAAGTGCAATGGACTGATAAAAATTAGTGTTCTGACGATGGAAAACTGTAGAAAGAAGCTGCGTAGGGCACTACTCACTCGGGCCGAACAGGACAAGAGTACAGTACAGGTTTGCCCAACGAGAATATAAGCAATATACTGTATAAGTTCGCAAAGGAGAAATCCTGGAGAGAGTTCTGTCCGGAAGTTGAGGGGGTTAAGGCCACCTCACAACTAAACAGATTTCTCAGCAGGGATTCTCCAATGGAAGCAGGTAACAGAGGTCAAGCACCACCAGCCCAGATCAGGATAACTCAACGATCTTTTTTACCTCTAGCTTGATTTCTCGGATAGGAATTTTGGATTGATGGCTATTGTTCAACGATTCTAGCGAGTCCTATGAACGTACCAGGCCATCTTGTGCGGGAAAAACGAGCGCAGTTAGTCGATTGAAAGCCATCAAGGTGATGGCAATGAACTGTCCGAAAGCAGCGAACCAGGAAATCACAATGAAAAGGGCGGAAAAGAGTTGAGGAGCGAAGCTGAACAGTTGGCGCACGAAGAACCAATCGAACAGGGGAAACTTCAAAAGAATCCAGTTGTTGTTCAAGCTGAGCACGTCAAAGAAACCCAGCAAAGAGCACAGCGTAAAGAAAGGCGAGTTCAACGGCTCCTTGGTGCGGTATTTGAACAGTGTAAAGAGGAAAAGCAAGTAGAACGGCATCGAAATTAGCCAGCAAACGAAGAGGACCAGGTCTAGTGCGCTAGCCATCGTTAAGATTTTGTGCACGTATCATCTAAGGTTCTAAGAAACAAAAAGAGTCAGTAATGGCTTTCCATCGGAAACGGCAAGGTGTTTGCGTGCTCAATCTAATGTATTAGCTGAAGTAGGCATGACCAACCATTTTTAATAATTCGCGCTACGACTGCAAAAATGCGCTAAGGGACGACGTCATTCCAAAATCCCGATTTTTCGGACCCCCCTCCCCCAAAATCGCCTTGCGTCGTTTCCTAGGGACCATGCATGTACTAGGGGGTTACCCCCCAGCTGAAAAGGCCAACCCCCCTCACCCCCCCGAGCAAGTTAAGGGACTTCCCCCCCCCCGACCCAAAAATACAAGTACTTTTTTTATAGTGGTGGCTCCAGTACTAACAAAGTGGCTCAGAAATCGCTCAGAATGCCTTTTAAGATGCATTTTGCGAGAAAGTCAGCTTTGGTGCCGAAGAGAGGGGGCAAGCAGGGCCATCTCACGGATCTGGCTGATATTTATATCTATTAAAATAGAGCACAGTCGAAGACCAACGGTGCATGCCCGGCCACCAGCAACCCCCTAGAACCGGAGCTACACCCCCTCAAAGTTGGGTCGGCAGCAATTTTCGGGCTCCTTTTAATAGCTCTGACACCCTCCATTCAAACGATCACCCTTCATTCGTTTCTTAAGCTAGGATCTCGACTCGCATATGGTTTTGTAGCTGGTCCAATGGCCTTTCATTTTCTGGTA